>CAUYRH010031188.1:0-12182 GCA_963574655.1 Perodicticus potto
GTGGCATCACAGCTCACAGCAACCTCTAATTCCTGGGCTCAAGCGAGTCTCTTGCCTCCGCCTCCCAAGTAGCTGGGACTATAGGCGCCCGCTACAACGCCCGGCCATTTTTCAGTTGCAGCCGTCATTGTTGTTTGGCAGATCTGGGCTGGATTCGAACCCGCCAGTTCAGGTGTACGTGGCTGGTGCCTTAGCCTGTTGAGCCACAGGCGCCCAGCCACCCTGGTGTTTTTTTTTTAGAGAAGGAGTCTCACTCTTACTCAGGCTGATCTCAAAACTGTGAACTCAGGGCAATCCACCAGCCTCAGCCTCTTAAGAATTAGAGCTAAGATTATAGGTGTGAGCCACCATGCCCGGCCATGTTGCCTGATTGAATACATGAGTAGAATAGAATAAACCCCCACTGGAGCCACAAAGACACTATGGCACTGCAGATTCCACACAGGAGTCAAACCTGGGGACTGTTCTACAGAAATAGAATTAACCCAGGACACACACCTTCACAAAGTCAAGGCTATGCTAGTCTTTTACTTATTTTATTTTATTTTTTTGTAGAGACAGAGTCTCATTTTATCGCCCTCAGTAGAGTGCCGTGGCGTCAGACAGCTCACAGCAACCTCCAGCTCCTGGGCTTAGGCGATTCTCTTGCCTCAGCCTCCCGAGTAGCTGGGACTATAGGCGCCTGCCACATTGCCCGGCTATTTTTCTGTTTTGCAGTTCGGCCGAGGCTGGGTTTGAAACCGCCACCTTCGGCATATGGGGCTGGTGCCCTACTCGATGAGCCACAGGCGCCGCCCCTAGTCTTTTACTTACTTATTTATTTATTTAGAGACAGAGTCTCAGTTTGCCGCCCTTGGTAGAGTGCTGTGGCATCACAGTTCACAGCAACCTCAAACTTTTGGGCTCAAGCGATTCTCTTGCCACAGCCTCCCAAGTAGCTGGGACTACAGGAGTCCCCACAACACCTGGCTATTTTTAGAGACGCTGTCTTGCTCTGGCTCAAGCTGGTCTCCAAGGCAGGTCTCCTGTGAGCTCAGGCAATCCACCTGCTTTGGCCTCCCAGAGTGCTAGTCTTTTTAAAACATACCTTTGATTCTAAATCCTTACCACAGCCTCCTTCTATGGATGGGGACTCAGAAACTCAGAGGATAAGTAACTCATCCAAAGACATAAATTAAAAGTAACAGAAGTAGGATTCAAACCCAGGTTTTTCTGGGTCCATAGCCTATGCTTTTTCAGCCCTATCTACTGATGGTAGACATGGTCACACCATAATATGTCATGAGCCCCACAATTGTGTCTTAAAATCACATTCACTTCCCTACCCAAAACCCGTCCTTCTAGCTTGTCACCTCCTACTCCACCTGGCTTTTCAGTGCCAACACTACCAACTCTTCGTTCTCTAGTTTTACTCAATCCTGACTCTACAGCCTCCTTTATCCAGTCTGGACTCTATGGTTATGCCATAGTGGCCCAAGCCAGGGCCAGGATTCAAACTGTGCTCTGACTCCACTGGCCTTGCTCTTTCCAGGGCCAACATGACAAGACATTTTTCATGCAGGGTCAGAGTCTGCGTATTTTACACTGTCTAACTCTCAACAAGCTCCAACACGCCCGAGCTCTGTTCGTGAAGGGTAAAAGGGGAGGAAGGACAGAGGGGTAGAGGAATTTAGTAACTATCTTCAGATCTGAGGAAAACAACCTGCTCTTTACTTCCACAGACAACAGGGAACTCTGAATGGAGCAGCAGTCCAGAGCTCCTACAATAGGAGTGATTGAGGCTGGATGCAGAATGCATTTCCATCATGAACTGGGAGGGTAACAGTGTGAAAGGAAGAGGGAGGTTTGTGATCTTTTTCTCGTGGGGCATTAAACGGAGTGCAGAGGCGGTAACTCAAAACTCACAGGTGATGCTCATTTGTACAGAATCCTCCCTGTCCTGCGGAGCCGAGGAGCTCCCCCTGCCCTTGAGGCACAGGGGGTGGGCACCAGAGCAGCCGAACGGGGAAGGGAGGGAAGGAGGGAAGAAGGTGGGGGAGGAATCAAGGAAGGGAAACAGGGAAACGGAGGGAGCAAGGGAGGGGCAGCGCGTCCAAGTCTCCTAGGAAGGGCCTCCTCGGCCCCGCCCCCACCCGGAGACGATTATGATGTCACGTGTGGAAGCTCCAGACTCCTTCCCGCCCTCAGGGTCAAGGGAATAGCCCGCCCCAGCCCCCGCTTTTGCGTGGGCGCAGAACCCCATACAGGATCCAGCCAAGTCTGGCGTCTCATAGGCAGCAGCTAGGCCCCGCAGCTGCGGCACAGCGGTGATTCCCAGTCCTAATGCCCAAGAGTTTCAGCTCTGGCTCCAGCCACACTGCCCCAGCCCGGTCCTGGGCCCCGCCTCCTCCTTAGGGTCCCGCCCCCTCTCCGCCCCGCCAGAGCCAGCCTCGGGCCACGCCCCCAGTTTTCTGCCCGCCCCTCCTTACCGTCGTTCCGGCCCTCATCACAACTGCTGGGCTTACACTCAGTCTTTTCCTTGGTCCACCTTTCGATTCTCAGTGTCGTCCTGACCCACATGGCTCTCAGCCTTGTTGTTCGTCTCTATAGGACTCTTCCTCGCAGAAGTCCAACCCTGAACCTCAGCTTGGCCGAGCCCTCGGGCCAACCGTAAATTCCAGTCTCAGCTTCGCCCCAGTCTAGCCCCTAACTCCGCCTCATGCTTGCCCAGGTCCCCCACCCGCCTCCCCCGTTCCCGCTCTAAGCTGCGTCGTCTTCCCCGCCCGAGTCTGCGCGTCAGCTGCGTTCTTCATCCGGGACCTCCCGCCTCCTCCCAGGCCACCTTTGTGCCACCTTTAACCTTAGTACTGCCCCTTTATCTCGGACCTTACCGACAAGCCCAGCCTTCAGTCCCACTCATCCTTAGCTCCTCTCTAGACCCAACTTAATCCAAACCCCAGATTTTAGCCCCGCCCCTAGACCGCAGCCCCAATTCTTAAGACTACTCCTGGCCACGCCCCTAGCCCCGTTCTTAGCCCCGCCCCAGCCATTCTCTAAACCTCACACTTCGGACCGCTCCCAGCGGACCCCGAAGCAGCACTCAGCCCCGCCCTGTCACCCGCGGAGCGACTGCCTCCAAGCACCCCCGTTACCACTCCAACATCCCCGCTTCTACGAGGTCCCCTAGGTCGGGCGGGAGTCACAGACCTCTTTCACAGGAACCCAAGGCGTAACTGTGGGATGAGGACTTGAAGTCAGCTCCCAGCCATCCTGTGGCAGCCCGACCCTGGGGCCACCGGAGGCAACCATCACTGCTCCGCCACCAGTCCTTCCTTCCCGGAGAAAATACTGCCCAATAAAAGAGTCCGTATCTCCATAGACTTGTTCTATCCCGAGTGCAGGGCAGGCTGCATTCCTAGCAACCTCCTCTCACGCCCTTAAGTGCAGCATACACACTCCGCACATGCATGTACACCCAGAAAATCTACTCACCACACAGATTAGTACAACTGCGTGCGCCCCTCACACACCACACGGAACACAGAACTCCCCACACCCCCTGCAGCACGAACATTCCACATCACTGTGTGCATGGTCTCTTGAGTGCACTGTGGTGCAGGCGTCACTTACACACACACACACACACACACACACACACACGTTGTGTTAACAAGCTCCATGCAGGCTCGGCGCCTGTAGCTCAGCGACTAGGACCCCAGCCACATACACGGGAGCTGGTGGGTTCGAACCCAGCCCAGGCCTGCTAAACAACAATGACAACTACAACCAAAAACTACCCGGGCATTGTGGAGGGCGGGGCTACTTGGGAGGCTGAGGCAAGAGAATCGCTTAAGCCCAAGAGTTTGAGGTTGCTATGAGCTGTAACACCACAGAACTTTACAAGGGGCATAATGAGACTCTGTATAAAAAAAAAAAAAAAAAGGGCTCAGCGCCTGTGGCTCAATGGGCTAAGGCGCCAGCCACATACACCCGAGCTGGCAGGTTCGAATCCAGCCTGGGTCTGCCAAACAACAATGTCAGCCGCAACTAAAAAATGGCCTGGCGTTGTGGCAGGCGCCTGTAGTCCCAGCTACTTGGGGGGCAGAGGCAAGAGACTCGCTTGAGCCCAGGAATTGGAGGTTGCTGTGAGCTGTGATGCCACCACACTCTACTCTGTCAAGGGCGACAGCTTGAGGCTCTGTCTCAAAAAAAAAAAGACGAGCAAGAGCAAGACCCCGTCTCTACTAAGAATAGAAAAACTAGCCAAGTATTGTAGCTGTCACCTATAGTCTCAGCTACTTGGGAGGTTGAAGCAAGAGCCCAAAGTTTTGAGGTTGGCCAGGCATGGTGGCTAACGCCTGTAATCCTACCACTCTTGAGAGGCCAAGACAGGTGGATTGCTTGAGCTCAGGAGTTCAAGACCAGCCTGAGCAAGAGGGAGATCCCTGTCTCTACTAAAAATAGAAAACCTGAGGCAAAAGGAAAGCTTGAGCACAAGAACTTGAGGTTGCTGTGAGCTATAATGCCACAGCTCTCTAGTCAGGGTGCCAGAGTGAAACTCTGTCTCTGGGGAAAAAAAAAAACTTCCCTCAAATGCAATCATTTCTCACTCTTGTTTCCCATAGAAAAGTACTGTTAAAAGGAAAGACGGGGCCAGTTACAGGGGCTCACACCTGTAACCCTAGCACTTTGGGAAGCTGAGGCAGGAGAATACTTGAGCTCAGGAGTTCAAGACCAGCCTGAGCAAGAGCAAAACCCTGTCTCCACTAAAAATGGAAAAAATTTAGCCAGGCATGGTAGTCCATGCCTATAGTCCTAGCTACTCAGAGACAGGAGGATTACTTAAGCCCAGGAATTGGAGGTTGCAATGAGCTGAGCTAGGATGCCACTGCTCTCTAGACCAGATGATAAGACCCTACATTTAAAAAAAATGAAAAAGGAGGCACCTGTGGCTCAGTGAGTGGGGCGCCAGCCCCATATATTGAGGGTGACAGGTGGTGGATTCGAACCTGGCCCCAGCCAAACTGCAATAAAAAAGAAAGAAAGAAAAGAAAAAGAAAAATGCAGGAAAATGATGAAAAAAAGAAAAAGGTTGTTATTCAGCCCTCACCTATGAGGGTACAGTTCAGACCCTAAAGCTAATCTCTGAGCTCCCATCCTGACTGAGCTGCCCAGGAGCCAAGAATGACCAGAATCCCTGCAGGAAGCTTCAGTTCCAAGATAGCCATTCAGCCCTGACCAGTTTACAACCCTTTTCCCCCAAAAAGGACTCCAGCCCCTAAAGTGTTAACAACAAAGAGATTTTAATGCATAGGCACAATAAGGCTGGAATCATTAGGCATCTTCCTACCCAAAGAGCCCAGCAGGATGAGCAAAAGTAGTAGAGACACTACCTCCAGCACCTGCTGGGCACCCTACAGAACCCCCAGAGGAGTAGGGGGCATCCAGTCTTTGCATAATGCCTAAGGACAGGAATTGACTAACATGGTCCCATCTACCCCTTTAGGGACACTGCCACAAAGAGGTGGCTCTTTGGTCTGGAAAAACAATCAGTGCAAATGTCTAGGGGTTGAGCTCCGGGGATTCATAGTGGGCACAGTACCCCAGGGCTAGAAAGTCTCTGGACAATCTCCTCACCCTTCATGGGCAACACGTGGGCTTCTTCTTGCTGGCAGTTAAGTAGAGGTTGTTGTCATCACTGTTGATGCCTGAAGGGTGGAAAATATGTGAAGCAGGGGCTGGAGGTTTCCCTTGCTCTCTGCCACCCTCAACCAGGCAGGGCACTCACGGACAACATCCCCAATGCGCCGGGCCTCTGATTTCTCCAGTTCAGCCAGCACATTGGCCTCAAAGGTCAGTGCCGCCACACGGAAGAAGAATTCCCGGACGTTCTCACCTGGCACAGGGGACACAGAGAGGTGCTCAGGGGTAGTGCCAGGTCTAGGAACATTAGGCACAGCTAGAGGTATAGGAGTGAGAAGAGAGGTAGGTGGGAATGGCACAGCAGCCCCAAAGCTTCTGACTTACCAGTGAGAGATGACACTGCCCAATACTCAGCCTTAATCTCCTGGGCCACCTTGAGCGCATCTTTCTCCATTAGGACATACTGAGCAGGAGTCTGAGGGAAGGTCAGAATCAGATGAGGAGTTCCTTCAGCAAGTAGGAAAGTTCCTCCCCACTAGCAACTCACACTCAGGTCCTTCTTGGAACCCACAAGGAAGAGAAGCACGCTGGAAGGGTCATTCTCCTTGAGTGCATCAGCTAGCCATTGCCTGCCACAGATGGTGGAAAGTGAGGGACATGTGAGCCTGATGGGCCCCTCCTGCTGCCATCTGTATGCCTAATTAGCCCCTCTCTGGTCCTCGATGCAGGCCTCTTCTTCCCTGACCACCCCCCTTTTCCGAACCCTCTTTTCCCAGAGTGTTCCATTGTCTTGCAGCATCCTCACATACTTGGTATGTTCCAGGGAGGCTACATCATTCAGGTTGAAGACAATGATGATAGCTGGAAGAGTGACAGAAACAACCCCAGGTTGATGGGAAAGCCACTACTGATTCATTTCTCCAAATCTCCCCAGCTCTAGATTAGAGGCCAAGTACACTCTCAGACCCACCTCTCACACTTCACCCAGCCCCTTACCTTGAGCTCCTCGGTAGTAGGTTGATGCAATGCATTTGAACCTCTCCTGTCCAGCGGTATCCCAACTGGGAGGAAGGAGGAGTGAAGCACAGGTATGTGAGGGCAGAGTGGTAGGGTGTAGGTGCTGGAGGGAGGGGTAGCTGGAAGGGGTGGGAGGAAGCACTCACAGCTGCAAACTGAAGGGGATGCCCAGCACCTCAAATCGTTCCATCTCAAAGTCCACTCCAATGGTGGCCTTGTAATTCTTATCAAAGGTGTCTTTGCAGAACCTGAGGTGGCAACAAATGCTCTGATTTGAAACCCAGCCCACCTGGCTAGGCTCAGGCCCACCCTGCCTACCCCAGCTCCAGCACCCCCTTACCTATTAATGAGGCAAGTCTTCCCCACTGACAGGTCCCCGACCACTATGACCTTGGAGATCTTAAATCTGCTGGACATAAGAGTGGGCACAAGCTCTTTCACCCTGGGGAGTTCCAGTGTTCCCTACTAGGTCCAGAAAGGTAGCTGCACCCAAGCTTAGGCTACCATAGACACCAGGCCTCCCAAGCAGCTGCCTGGACAGATGTGCTGGGAAGAAGGAATATTCTGTCTGATTGTTTGGAGATGAGGTCCTGCTCTGCTGCCCAGGCTGGATTGTTTAGAGATGGGATCTTGCTCTGCTGCCCAGGCTGGAATGCAGTGGCATCATCATAGCTCACTATAGCCTCAGACTCGTGGGCTCCAGGGATCCTTGCACCTCAGCCTCCTGAGTAGCTGGGCCTACAGTCATCAGCTCAGAAAGCATCTTACATATTACTATTTTCTTTTTGTTTCTTGTTTCTTTCTTTTTTTTTTTTTTTTTTGTAGAGACAGAGTCTTACTTTGTCACCCTTGGTAGAGTGCTGTGCAGTCACAGCTCACAGCAACCTCCAGCTTCTGGGCTTAGGTGATTCTCTTGCCTCAGCCTCCTGAGTAGCTGGGACTACAGGCGCCCACCACAACGCCCGGCTATTTTTTGATGCAGTTTGGCCGGGGCCGGGTTTGAACCCACCACCCTCGGTATATGGGGCCGGCGCCCTACTCGCTGAGCCACAGGCGCCGCCTTTTCTTTCTTTTTTTTTTTTGTAGAGACAGAGTCTCACTTTATTGCCCTCAGTAGGGTGCCGTGGCATAACACAGCTCACAGCAACCTCCAACTCCTGGGCTTAGGTGATTCTCTTGCCTCAGCCTCCCGAGTAGCTGGGACTACAGGTGCCCGCCACAACGGCTGGCTATTTTTTTGTTGCAGTTTGGCTGGGGCTGGGTTTGAACCCGCCACCCTCAGTATATGGAGCTGGTGCCCTACCCACTGAGCCACAGGTGCCACCCTTCTTTTTTTAACTTGTTTGGTATTCATTGAGGGGACAAAGAATTAGGTAACACTGATCACTTTTGTTAAGGAAAATCCCTCTTACAATTGTGTCCCACCCCCAAGATACTATTTTCTTTTTTTTTTTTTTTTTTTTTAGACAGAGCCTCAAGCTGTCACCCTGGATAGAGTGCTATGGCATCACAGCTCATAGCAACCGCCAATTCCTGGGCTCAAGCAAGGCTCCTGCCTCCACCTCCCAAGTAGCTGGGACTACAGGTGCCCGCCACAACTCCTGGCCATTTTTTTTTTGTTTGGTTGCAGCCGTCATAGTTGTTTGGCGGGCCCAGGCTGGATTCGAATCCACCAGCTCAGGTGTACATGGCTGGCGCCTTAGCCACTTGAGCCACAGGCACTGAGCCGAAGATACTATTTTCTATTTCATAAAAGACAGTGATGGGGGTGGTGCCTGTGGCTCAAAGTGTGAGGTGCCGGCCCCATGTGCCGGAGGTGGCGGGTTCAAACCTGATCCTGGCCAAAAACTGCAAAAAAAAAAGACAGTGATAGAGAGGAGCAAGGTGGCTCACACCTGTAATCTTAGCACTCTGGGAGGCTGTGGATCACTTGAGCTCACAGGTTCAAGACCAGCCTGAACCAAAGCAAGACCTCGTCTCTAGAAATAGCCCGGCATTGTGGCAGGTGCCTGGAGTCCCAGCTACTCGGGAGGCTGAGGCAAGAGAATCCCTTGAGCCCAAAAGTTTGAAGTTGCTGTAAGCAATGACACCACAGCACTTTACCAAAGGTGACAAAGTGAGACTCTATCTCAAAAAAAAAGACAATGATAAAGCCATAGTGGGGTCATGCCTGTAATCTCAGTTACTCAGGAAGCTCTTGGAGCCCAGGAGTTTGATGCTTCAGTGAGCTATGATGGTGCCAGTGCATTCCAGTCTAGGTGACAGAGCAAGAACCTGTCTCAAAACAGACAAACAAACAAACAAAACAGAGTAGGCAGGTTCGAATCCAGTCCGGGCCTGCCAAACAACAATGAAAACTACAACCAAAAAATAGCCAGGTGAGCGAGGGGGGTGAGGTCTTGGTGTGTGCCACACCTTTTGGGGGCAAAACATGATTGTAAGAGGGACTTTACCCAACAAATGCAATCAGTGTATCAGTGTAACATGGTTTCTTGTACCCTCAATGAATCCCCAACAATTAAAAAAAAAAATCCGGGCATTGTGGTGGGCACCTGTAGTACCAGCTACTTGGGAGGCTGAGGCAAGAGAATCACTTAAGCCCAAGAGTTTGAGGTTGATGTGAGCTATGATGCCATGGAACTCTACCCAGGGTGAAAGCTTGAGACTGTCTCAAAAGCAAAAACAAAAAAAGTACCAACACACTACCTAGTACACTGTAAATTTGTAAATGCTCAATCACTTTGTTATTAGTATTACCTCTTTTAACTCACAATGAGAATGAGGCTCAATGGATGGTATGTGGGGAGCTAAGTAAGTGACCACTTCCTCAAGCTGGACACCGTCTTATGTCAGGAATCTAGTCGTCAACCTGATACCCCACTCATCTCAAAGGACTCACAACAACTGTGTTGGAAAGAAAGAACATAGTGGCTTCAAAAGGGGAATAACCACATAGTTGTCAGGCGCTGAAATGGTGCCCCATGGAGGTGATTCTGTACCCTTGCTATGATTACAAGGGTTTTTAGAGACCTTTTTTCTTTGTTATGATTGTCCCTAACTCACCCCACGGTGCCTGTCCGGTGCTCCTGGCAGGCGCAGGTGACGCGGGGGTGGAAGTCTTTGCGCACGTGCAAAGCGGCCTCCTTCCTCAGGCACTGAGTGAGAAGGATTGAAAGGAATGGGGCTCACTCACTCCTGTCGCTAGACCCAGCTGGATAGGAGGACCACCCAGAAGCAACAGGCCTAGCTGGGTGGCAGGGCTGGGCCTAATCCTCTAACTTGTCTGGTGCCGCCTCTTCCCCGCCCATACCCGCTGCAGCCAAAAGCCCGACGTGGCTGTGACGCCTACCTGAGGCAGCTCTGCCAGGACGCGGTCCCTCCGCACTGGCGCCAGAATGTTCATCTTGCCTGCGGCCTTGGGGGGCGCCCCGAGGAGGCGCCGAGGCCTGATCCGCCCCAGCGACCCGAGACCGTGGAGACCCGACAATCACTCGTGGCCGGGGTGTCCCAACTATAACTCGGGGCCACGGAGAGCCTGCGGGAGCCCGCGGTCTCGGAGACGCTACGACCACCGCGGGCCACGGGGATGAGACAATCACCCGGGGCCGGGGCGAACCCACAATCACTCGGGCCCGGGGCGTCCCAAAGACGACTCGGGGGCGAGGACACCCCTCGGGAGCCAAGTTGGGACGGGGAGTCCCGTCGGAGGGGGCCCGGGCACGTGCAGACCCTACAATAACGCGGGGCCGGATAGTTCCTACAATAACCCGGGGCCGCGGAGATCCGACGTCAACTCGGGGATGAGGCGGCCCTACCATAACAGTGGCCTGGGGGCGCGGAGCCGCCCCGCCACACGGGGTCAGTGTGGACAAGGGTGGCGCAGCCGAGGTCCGTAGGCCGCTAGAGGAGGGGGCGAGGGGCCCAGCCTGGCTGCCGACCTCGCATCCCACTCCGCTCTGCCTCCGCGAGCGCTGTAACACGATCCCCGGAAATTCCTGGAGAAGGGCCGCCCCCCTCCCCTCTCTCGAAAACTCTGGTCCTCACTACCCGCCCTCGCCTCCCCCTCTTCTACTCTCCACTGAGCTGCCCGGGCTCTGTCGTCTCTGCCGGACGCCTCGCCGGGCACCAGGACCGTCCCCACCCAGGCTGGAGCCTATCCAGATCGGGATTCCCCAGGCTGCTCTCCCCTGCACCTCTCTGCCGGGCTGCGTCTCCTTGGGGACCCTTACCCAGCCGAACTGATGTGATGGGGAATCGTTGATCGCTGCGCAGCATCTGGCGAGGGCTGGAACTCGCGGGGAGGAGAAAGGGGGAGAGAAGGGGCCCAAGGAGAGGCGGCGCTTCACTCCTCTACTGCAGGCCTGGGAGTGACTCATAGAGTCTGCCCCTGCTCGCCCTTCTGCCCTGGAGGTGGGGGTGGGGGGATCGCGTAAAGAGGCTGCCAGGGTCGGAACCGGGTACCCACCAAGTAGAGAGACGTCCGAAGTGTGGTGTCTTTCCCTATAAGGTTGTTGTGTAGTTTGAGTGATGGGAAAGCTGAAGACGAGGCTGCCCTCTTGATGGGGATAAAGGCTAAGTGGACCAGGAAACACTGCTCCAGGGGTGTTACCGCTTTAGGACCCATTTGATAGGACGTTCCATCGTTGCTCTAGCTCCATTGGAATCTTCTCCCCCAAAAACAAATTTTCCTTTTTGCAAGTCTTGCAGGATAGAACGGCCAGCTCACAACCAGTTTCACTGTTTAAGAGGGCATCTCTGGTTCTATGAGAGGAAGGGGAACAACCAGTTAGGAACTTCAGAGAAGCAAACCTGAGCACTATGAAACCTGCTGTGTGTCAGGAACTGAATTTGAGGATGCAAAGATGACTGGGACAGGAAACTGAAGACTAGTTCAGGAGAAGGGACTGAGTGAAATTACTCAACGAAAGAACGAGAAGAACGAGAGACTCCTGTGCTCTGGTTGTTTTGTTTGTAGAGATAGAGTCTCACTTTATTGCCCTGGGTAGAGTGCCCTGGCGTCACACTGCTCACAGCAACCTCCAACTCCTGGGCTTAAGCGATTCTCTTGCCTCAGCCTCCCGAGTAGCTGGAACTACAGGCGCCGGCCACAACGCCCGGCTATCTTTTGTTCTTGTTGCAGTTCAGCCGCGGGTGGGTTTGAACTCGCTACCTTCGGTATATAGGGCCGGCATCCTACCCACTGAGCCACAGGCGCCGCCCTTGATAGAGCTTATTAAAGAGTGTCATCAGAGGACAGCGCCTGTGGCTCAAGGAGTAGGGCCCCGGCCCCATATACCAGAGATAGCGGGTTCAAACCTGGTCCCGGTCAAAAACTGCAAAAAAGCCTTGGCGCCTGTGGCTCAACGTGGCCGTGTCCACGTACACCTGAGCTGGCGGCTTCGAATCCAGCCCAGGCCCACCAAACAACAATGACGGCTGCAACCAAAAAATGGCCGGGCGTTGTGGCGGGCGCCTGTGGTCCCAGCTACTTGGGAGGCAGAGGCAGGAGACTCGCTTGAGCCCAGGAATTGGAGGTTGCTGTG
>CAUYRH010031190.1:0-16528 GCA_963574655.1 Perodicticus potto
CCCAGCTACTTGAGAGGCAGAGGCAGGAGACTCGCTTGAGCCCAGGAATTGGAGGTTGCTGTGAGCTGTGATGCCACGGCACTCTATCCAGGGTGACAGCTTGAGGCTCTGTCTCAAAAAAAAAGTCTTGGGCTTAAGCGATTCTCTTGCCTCAGCTTCCCAAGTAGCTGGGACTACACGTACCCACCACAACTTCCAGCTGTTTTTTGTTGTAGTTGTCATTGTTGTTTAGCAGGCCAGGGCTGGGTTTGAACCCACCAGCCCTGGTGTATGTGGCCAGTGCCCTAACCACTGAGCTATGGGTGCTGGGCCCAATATTGAAATCTTTTTTTTTTAAAGACAGAGTCTGAGGCGGTGCCTGTGGCTCAAGGAGTAGGGCGCTGGCCCCATATACCAGAGGTAGTGGGTTCAAACGCAGCCTTTGGCCCCGGCCAAAAACTGAAGAAAAGAAAAAGAAATAGAGACAGAGTTTTACTTTATCGCCCTCGGTAGAGTGCTGTGATATCACAGCTCACAGCAACCTCCAACTCCTGGGCTTAGGCGATTCTCTTACCTCAGCCTCCCGAGTAGCTGGGACGACAGATACCCACAACAACGCCCGGCTATTTTTTTGTTGCAGTTTGGCCGGGGCTGGGTTCAAACCTGCCACCCTCGGTATATGGGGCCGGCGCCCTAACCACTGAGCCACAGGCGCCGTCCCCAATATTGAAATCTTTTAAATACCACTTTAGGAGGAACCTGCAGAGCCCACCCCCCCATCCCTCAGTGTTCACTTCAATGAAGTGAGGTAATTAAGGAAGGGCAGCAGAGTACTCCTGTCCTCAAGGCTGTTGAAACTGCTGTAGTCTCTGATTGGAACTCCCTTTCCCCAGACAGTCACCTAGCCCACTCCTCACTGTAGTCACAGTTATTCAAATGTCACCTCTGCAGAGAGGCCTTCCCTGATCACCTGTCTAGTTCTCTGTCCTCTTACTCTATGCTGGTTTCCTTTGTAGCACTGACCATTTCATTTAATATGATATTTCATTACAAATTATATGTTAACTTGTTTATTTTCAGTCTCCCCTCCCCCACAAAAATGTAAACTCCTTGAAGGCAGGGATTTGTTTTGTTTAATGCTCCAGTTCTCTACCTAGAACGATGCCTGGTACTAGGCAATCATTTGTTGAATGAATGAAATGAAAGTTTGAGTTAATCCTTTCCTTCACTTTCTGCTGGTGCCTACTCAGGGCTTGTCACTGATCTTTGTGGCCACCAGTTTTTGACATGCCCTGCTCCTCTCTCCACTGGAAGGGTCTCACTCTTTTTTTTTGAGACAGAGCCTCAAGCTGTCACCCTGGGTAGAGTGCCGTGGCATCACAGCTCACAGCAACCTTCAATTCCTGGGCTCAAGTGAGTCTCTTGCCTCCGCCTCCCAAGTCGCTGGGACTACAGGCACCCGCCACAACGCCCGGCCATTTTTTGGTTGCAGCCGTTATTGTTGTTTGGCGGGCCTGGGCTGGATTCGAACCCGCCAGCTCAGGTGTACGTGGCTAGTGCCTTAGCCCATTGAGCCACAGGCACCGAGCTAGGGTCTCACTCTTGTTCAGGCTGGTCTCGGACTCCTGAGCAATCCACCCACCTTAGCCTCCCAGAGTACTGGGATTACAGGCATGAGCCACTCTGCCTGGTCCCCCACTTCTATTTTTAATAAAGTTTGAAGACCTTTAAGTTATACATTTATATTGCTCACTATTCCAAATAGGTGTGGGTTATACTTCAGATGGAAACAGACTCACAAATTAAGAGAGGATATGGAGAGCTTGGGTCAGGGATCCCATTCCCAGATCCCAGCCAAATTGATTCCGGGACCATTGACAAATCTGTCGAGGACCTTGATTTTTCTTACTGGTAAATTGGGAGCAGCTGCATGTATAAGGTGCTTGATAACATCATGATTTGCATGTTATTTGGTATTGTGGTGGACTGAGGCTCTTGGCGTCTCCATCCAAGGGCTCATTAATAATGGAAAGAAAGTTTTCCTGATTTAATGCAGTGATGCCAACTCCCTGGACTGGTAACTGCTGGACTGTCTCCATCCATTCATGCCCAAGGCATTCTAGTGCCAAGCCCTTGACTTGACTAAAAAATAATTCCTCTCCTTAATAGCTTTCCCTTAATTGCCATATTTGGTAAATAGTCTCTTGGAGACAACCTGAGGTGACTGTTTTAGTTGAGTTCAAAGGGCCTCCTGAAACTGATTTTCTTTTACTCTAGTGTAGCTAAGTTTGGGGGGGATTTTTTTCTTTTTGTTTCTGTTTTTATTGAGGGGGGCTATTAATACACAATTGTGGGGAACATTGGATAAAATGACCATTGGCTTGAAAACCTTTGGTTTTTGTCCCCCCAAATTGCTTTGTGTCTTTTTTTTTTGCAATTTTTGGCTGGGGCCAGTCTTGAACCCGCCACCTCCAGTATATGGGGCTGGCACCCTACTCCTTTGAGCCACAGGCACCGCCCTCTTTTTTGCCTTTTTTTTTTTTGTAGAGACAGAGTCTCACTTTATCGCCCTCCGTAGAGTGCCATGGCATCACACAGCTCACAGCAACCTCCAACTCCTAGGCTTAGGCGATTCTCTTGCCTCAACCTCTCAAGTAGCTGGGACTACAGGTGCCAGCCACAACGTCCAGCTATTTTTTTTTTTTTTTTTGCTGTTTGGCCAAGGCTGGGTTTTAACCCAGGCGCCCTACTCGCTGAGCCACAGGTGCTGCCGCCCTTTTGTCTTTTTTTTTTTTTTTAAGATAGAGTCTCATTCTGTCACCCTGGGTAGAGTGCCTTGGCATCCTAGCTCACAGAAACCTCAAATTCCTACTTCTGGGCTCCTATTGATCCCCTTGCCTCAGCCTCCTGAGTAGCTGGGACTACAGGTACTTACCACAACACAAGCTAGTTTTTTCTATTTTTTTTTTTCTTGAGACAGAGCCTCAAGCTGTCGCCCTGGATAGAGTGCTGTGGCATCACAGCTCACAGTAACCTCCAACTCCTGGGCTCAAGCGAGTCTCCTGCCTCCGCCTCCCAAGTAGCTGGGACTACAGGCACCCGCGACAACACCCGGCCATTTTTTGGTTGCAACCACCATTGTTGTTTGGCGGGCCCAGGCTGGATTCGAACCCGCCAGCTCAGGTGTATGTGGCTGGCGCCTTAGCCTGTTGAGCCACAGGCACCGAGCCAGTTTTTTCTATTTTTATTTTATGTTTCTTTTTTAGTAGAGATGGGCTCTTGCCCTTGCCCAGGCTAGATTTTCTGTCAATAATTAGCAAATTATTGGGTGGCACCTGTGGCTCATCGAGTAGGGCGCCGGCCCCATATGCTGAAGGTGGCAGGTTCAAACCTGGCTCGGCTGAACTGCAAAACAGAAAAATAGCCGGGCATTATGGCGGGCGCCTGTAGTCCCAGCTACTCAGGAGGCTAAGGCAAGAGAATTGCCTAAGCCTAGGAGTTGGAGGTTGCTGTGAGCCGTGTTACGCCACGGCTCTACTGAGGGCAATAAAGTGAGACTTTATCTCTACAAAAAAAAAATAATAATTAGCAAAGTATTTAACCATTGTGGGTTTCTGTTTCTCATCTCTAAAGTGGGATTAATTCCTTCCCTTTCTGCTTCACTGAGTTATGAGATGAAAAATGAGATGATAAAGAGTAGAATGAGGTATGTAAGCAAAAGGCATTCAAATTGTTATTCTTGGGGCAGTGCCTATGGCTCAAGGAGTAGGGCACCAGCCCCATATGCTGGAGGTGGCGGGTTCAAACCCATCCCTGGCCAAATTGTTATTCTTACAGGCCATGGGTGTGAGGTGGGGAGCACTGGGTTCTGAGAGCCTGGGCCTTAACCTTTCTTGGACTTTCTTTCCAAGAAGAGTTGAAGACAAAAAGGTACTTTGGTCAGGTGTGGTGGTGCACACCTGTAATCCTAACACTCTGGGAGGCCAACGTGGGCGGATTGCTTGAGCTCAGGAGTTGGAGACTAGACCAGTTCGAGACCAGCAAGAGGAAGACCATATCTCTACTAACAATAGGAAAATTAGCCAGGCGTTATGGTGGGAACCTGTGGTCCCAGCTACTTGGGAGGCTTGAAGCAGAACCCCCTGAACCCAGGAGTTTGAGGTTTCGGTGAGCTAGGCTGATGCCATGGCACTCTAGCCTGGGCAACAGAGTGAAACTCTGTCTCAGAAACTATAGAAAAGTACTATTACTGTGTTCCAAGTCTGACAAGCCTCCATTCAGAAGGGAGTCATGGGTAGTGCCTGTGGCTCAGTGGGTAGGACACCGGCCCCATATACCAAGGGTGGTGGGTTCAAACCCAGCCCTGGCCAAACTGTAACAACAAAAAAATAGCTGGACGTTGTGGCGGGTGCCTGTAGTCCCAGCTCCTCAGGAGGCTGAGGCAAGAGAATCGCCTAAGCCCAGGAGTTGGAGGTTGCTGTGAGCTGTGTGATGCCATAGCACTCTACCAAGGTTGATAGAATAAGACTCTGTCTCCACAAAAAAAAAAAAAAAAAAGAAGGCAGTCATTGGGTGGCAGTCTTGATTCTGCAGCCTTATTTCAGAATGAATACATTGGTCCAGATGTACTATGAACATGTTTCTCACTTTGGTACCCATAATGCCTTTCCTCTCTGCCTGTTGCTTTTGCTCGATAGACTTTGTACTAGTCAGTTCCTTCCACCTTCCACATCTCATTCTCTTTCTTGGTAGGTAGGTGACAGGATTCTTTATCTGAGAAAGTGTTTCTGTGATTTTTTTTTTTTGAAACAGAGCCTCAAGCTGTCATACTGGGTAGAGAGTCATGGCGTCACAGCTCACAGCAACCTCCAACTCTTGAGCTTAAGCGATCTCTTCCTTCTGCCTCCCAAGTAGCTGGGACTACAGGCACCTGCCATAATGGCCGGCTATTTTTTGGTTGTAGTTGTCATTGTTGTTTGGCAGGCCTGGGCTGGGTTCGAACCTGCCAGCTCTGGTGTATGTGGTTGGCGCCTTAGCTGCTTGAGCTACAGGTGCCGAGCCACGTTTCTGTGATTTTAATAGCAGTTGTAACAGAAACTAGTTCAGGTCAGTATTGTGTTCCAGGTACACAAAAGATTGTATTCCTTTCAGAGTCATCCCCTTTCCTGGAAGTAGTTTTGCTGTGTGTAATAAGAGGAATGTTATTTTTTCTTATGCTGGTGATTTTGGAGAGGGGTTGTCATCAGCACAATGAACTAAGTCTCGGATTTCCTTCTTTCCCCATGGACGGGGCCCCTAGGTCCCTTTGCTGCTCTTGGGTGAGGCCTTGGGAATGCAGTTTAATGCTATACCAGGGGATGTCATTGGCCACACCTGCTGACACACAAGGGCTAGTTTGTAAATGTCTGCTTTGGGTCTGTATCTCACAGCTAGTGAATGATTACTGCTCCCACACCAGATTCTGGTGACCTGGGCTTTAGTCTTGGCCATCTGTGGTGGAAACTTGGGTTGGCAGAAATCCACTTTGGTGTGTTAGAGAGTGATTGCTCAGTGCACAAGGTATCTTTTACGGCCCTGCCAGTAGACCTAGCTGCAGCCCTGTCATGTTGATCTTGGGGGGCCAGATTTCCTCGTTACTTCATAAGGGATAACGTTCTTTTTCTCCAGACATAAGTGACCTTCCTTTGAATCCTGATGGTTGCATCAAGGCTGACATAGACTCTGATCACATTTTCTCTTTTATATTGCTTGGTCCTGACTGCCTTTTGAATCTCTTTTAGAGCTCTGAGCTCTTCACTCTGACCTATGGAGCTCTGGTCACCCAACTTTGCAAGGACTATGAAAATGATGAAGATGTGAATAAACAGCTGGACAAAATGTGAGTGAGCTCCTTTGCAGGAGAGACATGACTGAAGCCCCCAGCACATTGCATCTATATTTGTTCTTTAAAACCCCAAACAGGGTTCTCTCTCTTTCTTAGCCATCGTTTTTGGTATAATTCCCATTGAGCTCATTTATTGATATGTTTTGAGATAATCCCCATTTTTCTTTTACCACCAATGACCTTTTTTATGTTTAGACATAAGATATTTAGGCCCCATAATAGTCTATTTTTTAATTTCCTTCCCAGGGGCTATAACATTGGAGTTCGACTGATTGAAGATTTCTTGGCACGGTCAAATGTTGGAAGGTGCCATGACTTTCGGGAAACTGCAGATGTCATTGCCAAGGTCATTATCCTGGGACACCTGTCTGTACTGAAGGACTGCTATTGGGAGGGACTGCTGACCGTCTTCCTTAGAGAGGCCTTTAATTTCCCAGAAGACTGATTAGGCAGCTCTTTAGGCCAAAGAAGCCTTCCTGGTAGTTAGAGAATAGAACAATTATGAAAAAGGGGGGATTGGTTAGGATTCTACCTGTGGATTAAAGCCGTACTGAAATCAAAGGGCAGATCTCTTCCACTGTGAAGGTGTAGCAGAGTAGTATAGGGATTGAGAACACAGTTTCAGAAAACTTGCTTCAAATTCTGGCTGCAATACTTACTAGTCTGGGTTCTTAATTTCTTTAATAACCAGTCACCTCATCTTTAAAATGAAGAAAAGAATTGCTACCTCACATGGTTATTGTAAGGAGTAAATGAATAATGGACATGAGCATTCAGGTAAAATGAATCCACTTAGTGTAGTGTACATATAGTAAAGGTTTACTATTAACATTAATGCTTTATATTATGTATTAATAAGTGATATAACTGGTGTCAGTTACCTAAAGGTTGGTTCTTTGTGTTGTAAGCATGTGGGCCACACCTAAACTTTAAACAAGGTTGATGGTGCTGAGAGCTTTGTGAGATTTAGGAAGGTGAATAAGGAAGGATGTCTTCAGAGTAATTCTGCTCCAGTGACCTATATTCACTTTTAAGAAAGTGGATTTAGGAAGCACAGACAGAGGACAGGGAAGCGGGTCAGGACCTCTTTGCACTTAGTTGCTGGTTCGGGGCAACTACTCAGAAAATCAGTGATCCTTTCTGCTGAGAAGTGTAGCCAAACAGTGAGTTGTTGGTGCTTTGAAGGAGAGGGGTGCATTATCATACATAGATGCATATCCCTTTTTGTCCTGGAACTTCATCATCTTAGAGAGGCCATGGTTTTGTTCCTGGGTTACTTATTTCCCCTTTGCCAGTTCTGTCATTTTCCCTGTTACGCAGTTCCTGCAGCTCTTCCTCAAAGTGCTGATTTATGTCCCCTGACAGGTGGCGTTCAAGATGTACCTGGGCATCACTCCAAGCATTACTAATTGGAGCCCAGCTGGTGATGAATTCTCCCTCATTTTGGAAAATAACCCCTTGGTGGACTTTGTGGAACTTCCTGATAACCACTCATCCCTTATTTATTCCAATCTCTTGTGTGGGGTATTGCGGGGAGCCTTAGAGATGGTGAGTGCATCTCTTTACCTCTGGAACACCTGAAATGTAGTTAGGGGCTTGATAAATGAATTAATGAGAGAGAGAGAAAAGAAGGGCCTTTGGCTCACCCTAGTGCTTTGCTGCCTGAGATGGTGAGCTGCTGAGATAGGATCCAAGTCACACATTTCTACATGATGATGATCCTGTCTGCTAGGCTGGGAGATGATGCTGTCAGCCTGCAAAGCCAAGGAACATCTATTTTCAGATTGTTTTATTTGGTGATAGTCTTATTCTTGGGTGTTCTTTGCTTAAGTTTCTTGTCATGGGTTGGGGCCACTGTCTTCTGCAAGGGAATGTTGGAACTGACAATCCTGTCCTTGTAGGAAACCAACCCCCTTTTTGGTGCTGCTATGAGTTATAGCTTTATCCTCAGTGGTTCCCCAGAGGCTGTGGCTAGGCAGCTGCCGCTTCCTTTTTCCACTGTCCTCCAGGTCCAGATGGCTGTGGAGGCCAAGTTTGTCCAAGACACCCTGAAAGGAGATGGTGTGACAGAAATCCGGATGAGGTTCATCAGGCGGATTGAGGATAATCTTCCAGCTGGAGAGGAATGACCACCCCAGGACTTGAGGATAGCCAACAGGAGCACTTAGTGGAACCAGCAAGCCTCTGTGCTTTCTCTGCCCTCCAGAACTCAGTGACTCTTCAATATGGATGTTATATATTCCTCTAACTTTGTTTCCATTCTACATGCTAATAAAGAGCAGACTGATATTGTCCCTTTACCCCACATGTGCACATTCAGGAGGGAAATTCTTTGTTTCCTTTCCCTTCAGAGGGGTGGAGGTAATCATCCTTGGTTGGACCAGAGAGAGCTGCACCATTTTACATTCTTGTTTGAATTTTTCAATGCAAAACCTATCTTGACCCCATTAAGAGGCAAGCCTGGCATATCTATCCTTGGGCCTTTAGCAACCCATTGCCAAATGGCTATAGGGAATCCGGGGTTGTAGGGTGCAAGGAGAAGGGGCTGGGAAGGGATGGATACGAATTGTTAGCTGTAGTGTGACACGCTGTAGTGCTTGCCAGGGAAGGAGAGCCAGTCATGCCAGAAACACTGACTTCTGGGAAGCCACCCAGGTCTCATTCCTCCCTGCTATTTGGAGGCGACATCTCCTCTTTTTACAGAGGGACCATCCTTTTTCTTACAAATTCTTCAATAAAGACAACATTCTTGAGTGAATTCCCAATCATGTCCTGTTTTCTTTCTGCTCAGCCCTGGGAATTTTGTTACAAATGGTGTGAGGAGACCAGGTTGGTTCCTGGGCCCTGCCTTTCTCTGATCTGGTCAAACAATGGCTTTTCTCCACAGTCAGAGAATCTGGGAAACTGGGAGCCAAAACCAGCAACTGAGGCCCCTTCAGTTACTAGGCCCCAGTATCTGCAACAAACTCTAGAAGCAGACTTGCCTAAAATGGCTATCGTGGGCTCTTGGCCACTAAGTTGAAAGGTTTGGCTTTAGACCACGTAAACCCTGGTATTGGGGTACCCTTCATTGAGCACTTAACATTTAGACACATACTGAATGCTTTGTGTTCATCATCTAATTCACAATTATTTCATTTCTAGAGTGGAGGCCACGAGTTGCCCAAGGTCATACAGCTAGTACATGGAGAAGTTAGTTTTCAAAACTGTACCAGACCCCAAAGCCCATGATCTTAATGCTTCTCTTCTGAAGCCTGGCTAGCACTTTGGGGAGGCTGGGAAATGGGCCTTCAGCTCCCTTTCCTAGTGTTTTTTTTTTTTTTTCTTCTTCCAAACAGATGTATTTATTTATTTATTTATTTATTTTTATTTTTTTATTTTGATACAGAGCCTCAAGCTGTCACCCTGGACAGAGTGCCGTGGCATCACAGCTCACAGCAACCTCCAATTCCTGGGCTCAAGCGAGTCTCTTGCCTCCATCTCCCAAGTAGCTGGGACTACAGGCACCCACCACAACGCTTGGCCATTTTTTGGTTGCAGCCGTCGTCGTTTGGCGGGCCCGGACTGGATTCGAATCCACCAGCTCAAGTGTACGTGGCTGGCGCCTTAGCCCGTTGAGCCACAGGCGCCGAGCCTCCAAACAGATTTATTAAACTTAAAAAAATTCTATATACAAAATGACCTGGGCCTGCTGCTTAAAAACATGATCCGTTCTTACTAATATTCAGTATCTTGATAGGTCAATCCATAGAGTATTAAGAAGCAACTTAACTCTAAAATAAAATAGAGAAGTGTCCAATGTCCATTAAATGAATAGCCTAACTGCTGGAACTTTAGTAATTCTATAAGGACATCAACATAGCATCGATTTCCTATGAAAGGCTACTAGAAAACTGGTATGAGATGTCAAAAGGTCATTTTATGCACCGCCACTGTGATGCTATCATGTTTCCGGATCATAATGTTCCCATTATCTGATTGTAGGCACACCACAGAATGTTAGTGGGGTCAGGGGTTAACTTAGATGCTTGCTGGGCTAGAACAGATACCACTGACAGGGTCCCATGGCAGCCCAGATTAAGTCCTTGTGAATCTGTGCACAGGACTCCAACAATGGATGGATTCTTCATTGTGTCCTCCAAGTGCTGGCTCCAAGGTCACCTCCATCCCACCCGCCATCCACTTTGGCCCCCCTTTCCTAGTCTTATAGAGCTTGGGATAGCTTTTTAAGGGCAGAGTCGGGGTCTTATCAGGCCCTATTTGGTAGCATTGTTCCTGGGGACAGCCTTGCCCAGACACTGAGGGTGGTTGGAGGGAAACAGGGTCCCAGGTCTTCCTCAGGTTAGGGGGCAGCCCTGAGATGAGGGGAACCAGTTATAAATGATTATGTTTGAAGTGTGTTCAAGAGTAGGATCAGGGTTCTGAGACCCGTGGGGTGAGGGGGCAGGTTGCACAAGATTTGCCACCTCTAGCTGGAAGCCACCAAGAGAAGGGCTGGTGGGTCATTTGTGTCCCCAAGCACCAGGTAGTTCAATCCTACTCTGAGATCTCATTCTTATCTGAGTCTTTTTACCTCCCCCCTCCAGAGTCCAAGGGCAAACACCCCATTTTTGTCAGCTATATCCTTAGCACTCAGTGCAGGGCTGGGTCCTGTCATACCGGAGTCTGAGTGAATGAATGAAAAAAGTTAAGGGAATGAATGTTGAGGACCAGATGTGGAAAGGTTTGTGTAGTGTCTGGACCCAGCCAAAAAGAAAAGCTGCACCACCCTTTCCCTTCTCTAGGGGGCCCTCGCCTTTCCTCTTCTCCCTGTACCACAACCTACTTTCCAGCAGCAGTTTATATGGAGTGAGGTTTTGGGTATTTCCTCTCCAAGAGTTAAACTTGGGCAACATGACAGGTTAGCTAGCTGTGGAAACAAAGCCCCCTCAGTGACTTTCCCAGTGACAGCCCCAGGATTGGGTGATGCACCAGAGGCTGAGAGAAGGGAAAGGGCTGGGGGCTGCAGAGCAATTTGGAACGGCACCTCATCATCCTTCCCAAATGAGCCAAACATACAACAGCCCCAGCAACCTAACTTCCTGTGGGTAAATGACTTACTGTGACTTTGAGGCTGAGACATCCCCCCAGGCTATATCAGTCCCTCCCAGCAAGATGGGGTAGGGGTGCCTGGCTGTATGGGCAAGGCTGACAGATGAGGAAGGTTTCCATGGAGCCTGGCTCATGGCAGAGTTCTGGGGCTGGAGGAGTCCATGCTGGTGTCCTTTGGGCCTTGAGCTGGCTGGGTGGAACATTAAGGAAAAGCAGCCCTGCAGCCTTTGGCCACCAGAGGTCTCCAGATCACCACCAGGCTGTTCTGGAGAATGACCATTGGACCCCTAGTTTTCAGAATTTGCTAGAAGATGCACCTACCTGATGGAGCAAATTGTCACAGGTTGATTAGAGCCTGGAAGTGCTTCCCTCCCCGAGTCACCCCTATGAGACCTAAAAGCAAAGCTCACAGGGCTGCCAGGCTAAGTGTACAGTACTGAACCCAGGGCACTGGAAGAACGCACTAGCCAAGGATATCTGGCCCCATACATAATCCAAACTCTCCTGCTGGACTCCTGCACAGTACAAGCTAGCTCTGAGCCCACCCCATCCAACGCCCCTTACTTCCTGAGTGGGTTCCAGTGCACCAGCCCACTCCCCCTGATGTAACACAGACTTCTTCCTGCCTTAGACCCCCCTCAACACCAGTGAAATTTTCATGTTCAGGTTATACCTTCTCCTAGGGGGTTGGCATCCCTTACATTTGTACTGGGTATCTGTGTCCAAGAAGTGGGTGGCCGCAGAGGCCCCAGGAGCAGAAATTGCATTAAGTAAAATTAAAATAGTCTCCTAACAAGTAGTTCATTGTGGCTGGTAGGGGGTGGGGGTGCAGGAAAGCATCCTCTAGAGCTTAAGTGCTACCATGTGCTGGTCCCTGCAAGCCAAAGGGCTGGTGGGAGGGGAAAAGGATGGAGCCGAGTGTGGTGGTAGGCAAGGAGCCCTGCTATTACCAATCCCCAGCCTTTGATGTAGGGCCAGGCCTGACCCTAGGACAGCCGCAGGCCATTGCCAGGGGAGCGATGGGACTCAGTACATTCCTGGGGGCAATTTGCACTTTGGCAGGAGGAGAGAAGAAAGTTTCTACTGTGAGGAAGGGGGTGGAGGGAGGGTACTTTAGCAGAGGTTAAGGGGTGCTGTGAGGAGCCATGGAGAGAGCCAGGGCACAGGGCAGCACTCTCCTGCCTCTGCTTGGCTCCCTCACCCCATTTTGGGTGAAGGCCTCTTCCAGGAAGCCTTCTCTGATGGAATCTGAAGCTGGTGAGGAGCTCACTTGGGCTGGCCCAGCTACAGCCCAGGGAGTTGCAAAGAAGCAGCTGCTCTTTCCTTCTGGCTCTGGGGGCCTGGTGTGTCAACCATGAGGGCATCTATGACTGAACTAGGTTAAAGGAGGGCTGGGAGGATGGTCTGCACAGGCATTAGGGCACATGTGTGTGGGTGCGGGTGAATGCTATTCATAGCAATTCATGGCCAATTCTTACTGCAGAGTGGCCATGTGCCCTCACAAGTCTAAGCACTTCACATACAGCTCTAATTTAGCAATCACAACACCCCTGCCATGATCTGCAAACTGCGACACTGCGGTGCACAGCTGGTGCGTGGTAGATTCAGTATGTGATCGCTAAGTTCTCATCCAGTACATTGTATGCTACTTACGTTATGATTTGTGTTTCAGTGTGTGTCTGTTTCTTTGCATTCCTTGGAGAATGTGTCTGTGGAGGAATTCTTTCCTTTAACACAAGTGCTGAAGACGTGGAGGTGACCTAGATCCCCACCCCAACCTGCTGGGAGCTTCTGTCCAAGGGGAAATCTTTGAATTCAATGAAAGGCGGAGGAGAGGTTGAAAATGAGGGCGAGTGCAAGTTCTGGCTCTGCTAATTATTAGCCATATGACATCAATCAAATGATTTGACTTCTGAGCCTCAGTTTATCCATCTGGAAAATGGGACTCATAATGCCTACTGTTTTGAGGATGAAATAAGATGACGTATGTGAATTGCCTGGCATATGCTGAGTATTCCCTAATTAGCAGTTATGGTCAACATGATTGCTATTGGGGGAACTGTCTTGCAAAATGACTGTATGGATATGTCAGTGTCTGAATGTACAGGGAAGGTAATTTTGTGAAATTGGGGCGTGTCTACGTTGTTCATCATTGTATCCCCAAGCATGTAGCACAACTTGTCAGAGCAAAGTCAGTTTTTTTTTTTTTTTTTTTTTTTTTGTGGAGACAGAGTCTCACTTTATATCGCCCTCGGTAGAGTGCCGTGGCGTTACACAGCTCACAGCAACTTCCAACTCCTGGGCTTAGGCGATTCTCTTGTCTCAGCCTCCCCCAAAAATATGTCTATTACTGTTTCCAGACATTGTGATTTAGTTGGTCTTAGATAAGGCTTGGGCTTTGGGAATTTTTTTTTTTGCAGTTTTTGGCCGGGGCTGGGTTTGAACCTGCTACCTCCGGCATATGGGGCTGGCGCCCTACTCCTTTGAGCCACAGGTGCCACAAAGTCAGTTCTTAATAAGTGTTTATTGATTGGGTATTTTTTTTTTTTTGAGACAGAGTCTCACTACATCACCCTTGGTAGACTGCCGTGGCATCACTGCTCACAGTAACCTTCAACTCCTGGGCTTAAGCAAGTCTCTTGCCTCAGCCTCCCAAGTAGCTGGGACTACAGGTGACCACTACAATGCCCAGTTATTTTTGTGGGGGTTGCAGGTGTTTAGCTGTTGTTCAGCTGGCCAGGGCTGGATTTGAACCTGCCACCCTCAGTGTATGTGGCTGGCGCTGTAACCACTGTGCTACGGGGGCGCCGAGCCTATTGATTGGGTATTGACAGAGTGTGAGTGTAGGGTGGGAAAGGCCTATAGAGAGAGGGTACATGGGTGAGGGGTCTTCCACCAAAACCAGCTACATAATTTATGGGGCTCATGCGAAATGAAAATGCAGAGCCCTTGGTTCAGAAATTTTCTTTCCTTCTCTTTCTTTCTTCTTTCCTCCCTCTCCCTCCATTCCTTCTTCTTCTTTTTTTTTTTTTTGAGACATAATCTCACTCTGTTGCCCTGGGTAGAGTGCCGTAGCATCATAGCTCACAGCAACCTCAAACTCTTGGGCAATTCTCTTGCCTCCATGTCCCAAGTAGCTGGGACTACAGGTGCTAAAAAGAGAAAAATTAGCCTGGCATCTTAGGGTGTACCTATAGGCCTAGCTACTCAGGGGGCTGAGGCAGAAGGTTCACTTGAGCCTAGGAGTTGGAGATTGCAGTGAGCTATGATGCCACTGCATTCTAGCCCAGCCAACAGAGCATGACTTCGTCTCCTAAAAAAAAATACTACTACAAATAATAATTGAACATTTAATAAATGTAGTAATCTTTATTACTATTACCATTATTCTCCCTTTTTATTCTTTGAAAGTTCTATCTTGATCTCCCATTAAGAAAACCCTCTGGAGGGTGGCACCTGTGGCTCATTGAGTAGGGCGCTAGCCCCATATACCGAAGGTGGCAGATTCAAACCTGGCCTCGGCCGAACTGCAAAACAGAAAAATAGCCGGGCGTTGTGGCAGGCGCCTGTAGTCCTAGCTACTCGGGAGGCTGAGGCAAGAGAATCGCCCATGCCACCACACCTGGCTAATTTCTCTATTTTTTTGTAGAGACAGGGTCTTGATCTTGCTCTGGCTGGTCTCAAACTCCTGGTCTCAAGCAATCCACCCTCTTCAGCCTTCCAAAGTGCTAGGATTACAGTTGTCAGTCACTATGCCCAGCCAGAAATTATTATGAATTTTAAGATAACCCAGCAGAGCATGATATAAGCCCTGGAGAGTAAGGAGCTGTGTACAACCCTCATAAAGCCAGTGCTGGCCTCCACTTGCCTGTGGAGCATCACCACCCCCCAGTATCATTGTTCTAAAGAGAGTATAAGGCCTGCTATGCTTCCTGGGCTGCCCAGAGAAGGTGAAGAAGGAAGGATTGCTCAATGTGGGCAGACCAAGAGAAAGCAGAGGGAAGGATTCATGCTCCCACTATGCTCCCTTAGGAGAGAACTAGATCCATGCCATAGAGCAGCCCTATGCCTTCCATTTCACCACCCCACCCCCCAGTTCATCACTCCCACCCACCCCCAACCAGGCCACTGGGTGGTCTGGGCACATGTGGTCACATTTAGATGTTGATTGAAGCAAAATTGTTATAAGATTAGAATATTTAAGGTAACTCTAATTTCCACTGCATTACTGGGATTTTTGAAGATGGGGCTGAGAGATCCCCTGGGGTGGAGGTGGGAAGAATTAGCAGGGCTATAGGAGGGCCTCCATTTCCCTAGCCCTAGAGAAGCCCCTTGCAACTCAAAAGAAGGAAGGAGGGCTAGACAGAGGAAAGGACTTCCTAGGAATCTCAGAACCAGTTCAGTCCTGTAGCAAATGTGGGCAGTTAGGGGCTAGCCCTGGTGATGCAGGAATTTTCCAACAAAGTCCCCATCCTGACTATTTGCACACTCTAAGCCACACATCTGTGCAAATATCCCTCCCCTCAGCTTGCCAGACAGAATAGAATGTTGGCAAGGGCAGGGTCCCATCCAGGTCCTTACACACTTCAACTTGCAGTGGTAGGAGCCCAGAGGGTTTTTTTTTTTTTTTTTTTTTGGAGCCAGAGTCTCACTATATTGCCCTCGGTAGAGTCCTATGGTGTCACAGCTCACAGCAACCTCAAACTCTTGGGCTTAAGCGATTTTCTTGCCTCAGCCTCCCAAGTAACTGGGACTACTGGCGCCTACGACAATGCCCAGCTTTTTTTTTTTTTTTTTGCAGTTTTTGGCCGGGGCTGGGTTTGAAACCACCACCTCCGGCATATGGGGCCAGTGCCCTACTCCTTTGAGCCACAGGCGCCGCCCTGCCTGGTTATTTTTTTGTTGCAGTTGTCATTGATGTTTAGCTGGCCTGGGCTGGGTTGGAGCCCATCACACTGGGTGCATGTGGTCCGCGCCATACCATTGTACTACAGACGCTGCCCAAAGGGTTTTTTCTTTTTTTTTTTTTTGTAGAGACAGAGTCTCACTTTATTGCCCTCAGTAGAGTACTGTGGTGTCACACAGCTCACAGCAACCTCCAACTCCTGGGCTTAGGCAATTCTCTTGCCTCAGCCTCCTGAGTAGCTGGGACTACAAGCTCCCGCCACAATGCCCAGCTATTTTTCTGTTTTGCAGTTCTGCTGAGGCTGGGTTTGAACCTGCCACCTTCGGTATATGGGACTGACGCCCTACTCAATGAGCCACAAGCGCCGCCCCCAGAGGGTGTTCTTATCTTTTTTTTTGTAGAGACAGAGTCTCACTTTATCACCCTCAGTAGAGTGCCGTGGCATCACACAGCTCACAGCAACCTCCAACTCCTGGGCTTAAGCAATTCTCTTGCCTCAGCCTCCCAAGTAGCTGGGACTATAGGCACCTGCCAGACGCCCGGCTTTATTTTAGTAGAGACGGGGTCTCACTCTGGCTCTTACTGGTCTCGAACCTGAGCTCAGAACAGTCCACCCGCCTCGGCCTCCCTTACAAGCGTGAGCCACCACGCCCGGTCCTAACCATCCT
>CAUYRH010031191.1:0-76336 GCA_963574655.1 Perodicticus potto
GGGGAGGATGGGTGGAGGGAGGGCAATTGGTGGGATCACACCTACGGTGCATCTTAGTAGGGTACTGGTGAAACTTATTAAATGTAGAGTATCAGTGTCTTTATATAGTGATTAAGAAAATGCCATGAAGGCTATCTCTCACAGTACGACCAAAATGTTTCTGATTGTATATGAAGCACATTCTGCCCTATGATTGCACCAATGTACACAATTATGATTTAATAAAATTATTTTAAAAAGTTACATAAGTTATTTAAATGTACATAAAACAAGTGTAAATTGTTCCACTTTTATTCAGTTTCTTATGTTACTTTATGCAAAGAGAAAATAATGCTTTTATACATGTTGAGACTAGGTGGTTTAACTTATAGTTTTCTTATCAAATAACACATTCATTTGTGAGATTATTTCTAACTTGATTTTGTAGACTTCAACCCTTCTGATGAAATCATTAAAGTGATTAAAAGGCAAAAATTGACTAGTTTAATGTGATAGTAGGGACTTTCAAATTTTCAGAAAAGTACAAATTTGGGACGTTAATAGAGTCAGAAAAATACTTGAGTAATCATTGTTTGTTGATATATAGATACTATTTTTGAAGTATTTTCCTTTTTCTGAAAAAACTGGATAAAAATTTTGTAAAAGAAAATAGTCCCCTCCCCAACCCCTTTTTGGAGACAGTCTCTTTCTGTTGCCGTGGCTAGAGTGCAGTGGCTTCATCAGAGTTCTCTGTAACTTCAAACTCCTGGGCTCAAGCGATCCTCCTGCCTCAGCCACCTGAATAGCTGGGACAACAGGAATGCACCACCATGCCCAGCTAGTATTTATCTATTTTGATGTAGAAACAGGTTCTCACTCTTGCCCAGGATGTTTATGAATTCCTGAGCCCAAGCGATCCTCTCATCTTGGTCTTCTTAGGATTACAGACATGAGCCACCACACCCAGCCAAAAGACCCTATTTCTAAGGATGTAAAAATGAGTAGTATATGGTCCTACTTAAAGTACATAGAATACTGAATACATACCAATATTTTTCATTATCATTGAAGGTTAACATTAAATACAAGAAATAGAGTTTTGATTTATTTGAGAATTAACTCATTTTGAACCAACATTATCGTTATAATATACATATTTACATATATAAGATTTAGATTATGTTTTCTGTAAATTGTGTAATTAATGGCATGTATTTCATTGTACATATGAATTTTTTAAAAATACATGTGCATTTCCTTTAACAGTATAATGTTAAGAGTAATAGAGAAGACTATAACTCAGAATACCCATTTTTAAGTTAAATTTTATGAGCAAGTTAAAATATTTTGAGTAAGATATTTCTTTTTATATGAACTTGGCAGTAACATTTTTAGTCTATATTATGCTAAGACTCAGAGTGATTCTAATTAGCAAGATGTAACATTTTAAAAGTATGTCCACCATCTGATAAAAATGACAAAGCACTCACCTTACATAACCTTTTGATGATGTCCCTATGTGTAACTGAAAAAACATAAGTAAATTTCTGTGTGAGGAGAACAGAGAAGTAGCTAAGATCATGGATTCCAGACACAGTTTGCTCAAGTTCAAATGTCCTAATTTGTTACTTACCAGACAGGCAGTTTGGGAAAATTACCTAACTTCTCTGTACCTGGATTCTCATCTATATATTTTAGGGTTGCCACAGTGATTAAATGTTTTATTTTATCTGTAGAACTTAGAATAGTGATCAACATATAGTAAGCATCATATAAATTTGTTCTTATCATATCAATGGGGCACTATTAGAAGCTGGAGCCCTTTTGAAAACAGAAGAAGAAACTAGAAACAACTTCTTAGTTGTACAGTGAACTGATTAATTAAATATGCCCCACATCTGAATGGTAACAGGTGAGTGAAATAAAGCATGCTGACGTTTGCATTTGCTATCACAAGACACCGGAGAACCAGCTTATGAAGTCCAGATATAAAAATAAGACCACAAAAAATTTTCATAAAAATGTGAATATCATACAAGATGAAAAAATATCTAAAATCTTACAACCATGTAAGGTGACATCTCTAACTACAAAAAAATTTTTAAATTTTTCTAGTCATGAAAAAATAGATTATTAGCAGAAGGGAGATAGGCTAATGGCCAATAAAAGTATCATGAAAAAAATACCAGAAATCCAGATTTAGGTTTTCAAGAGTTTCTCTAATATTTGACATATTTTTGAAATTGGGATAGATTACAACATGTCAGGGGATGGTTGTGGGAGTGGGGAAGGAATCTGAGATTAGAAAGATTAATGGCCTAAAATTTTTTAAATTAATTTTCCACATTTGCATCTGTTAAGTGATAATTATTTTTAGATTTTTAGAGTCTAATGACAGCCTTTTCCCTCAAGCCCAATTTGCAAGCTCTTTTCCCCAAATGTCTGCTTAGTCATCAGCTTAGTCATATGGACCGCTACATTTCTGATTCATTGAGAGAATACGAATATCCTATTTTCTGAATTTGTAAGCTTTATAACGGCCAATAGCAATGGCCTATAATTTGTATGTGTGTGTGTAAATCATTTTCAAATTGCATATTAATTACAAACTCTTTTAAATCTAAAAAAAGAAAAGAGTATCTCTGAACAAACTATATTTAAAAATACAGGCTAAGGAAACGTGCATAAAAGCACCCTAGCCACGCTAATGGCTTGGTGATTACCCCCAAACATAATCATTTTACTATTTCTCTATTTACCGGCTGGTGGAAGTTAAGCAATGTTCACTCTCTGTGATGCTTCAAGGGACTTTTTTTTTCTTATTTGCAAGGTTCAAACCCCAAACTGTAAGTATAATAAATAAAACATAAACATTTCAATCTTAATTTTTAAGTAAAGGCAGCTTTTATTTTTAACCAAAGTAACATATAGAAAGTTATTATTAAAATACTCTTGGTATATAAAGAGATCACAACTGGACTTCACTAGGCTGCTGCATTTTGGGGTCACTCTTCATCTTTAAAATAGCTTTTAGAACTCCCTTTTCCAGAATTATTAACATCAGAAGTGAATTATTAAGATCTGATATTATTAATATCAGTGGTCACAGAAATGAGCAGAAACTCTGGTAGCTATATTAAAAATATGGCCTGGTATCTGAACCATTAGAGTGAAAATTAAGTCACCTTGAGTATGCGTATATTCACGTATCACTGGGGCTAGAAATACCAGACAGTAGTTTTTCAGGCTTATAATGCCACATAATGTACTTTAGTTATCTCCTTTCCTATTTTATTTTCCTGAAACATTAAAAAGCATTAATATCAATTGTATTACATCTTGATTCAATCTCACCTAACTCTTACATCTCAGTATAACTAACCCCAGCCACTTGATTGGCGTCCATCTCAGTATAACTAACTCCAGCCACTTGATTGGAGTCCAGTAGAAAGTATAGCCCATCTCAGTATAACTAACCCCAGCCACTTGATGGAAGTCCAGTGGAAAGTATAGCCCATCTCAGTATAACTAACCCCAGCCACTTGATTGGAGTCCAGTAGAAAGTATAGCCCATCTCAGTATAACTAACCCCAGCCACTTGATTGGAGTCCAGTAGAAAGTATAGCCCATCTCAGTATAACTAACTCCAGCCACTTGATTGGAGTCCATCCCAGTATAAGTAACCCCAGCCACTTGATTGGAGTCCATCCCAGTATAACTAACTCCAACTCTTGATTGGAGTCCAGTATCCCTGAATTCCAATCCCATAGCCATTATTAGCCCTTGGATGGTTACACTTTTTGAGTTTGCTTTTTTTGCCTTATATCCCCATGGAACAAATAGATAGATACAGTAGTGTATTAATGCCTGTTTTACAAAACTGCTTCAGTTGTGATATACATTTTTAATATAATAAACTGACTGCAGTATGATGAAAAATTCTGGAATGAATTAACTCATAAAAATTCATTGGTAATGCCTGTTCCTCAATTAAGGAAAGTCTGTCTATAGGCTTTGGAGAATTGCTTGTAATGAGTGGAAAGCTCAATCATGTTTCCCACAATCACTGCTGCTAATGCTTATATTTAGACTGCATAGAGTATCAATGTGGTCTATATTTCAAGGACAAGCCCCACTAACCTTTCTGCTCTTTTCATAGGCAGCAATGTATTGGTTTACTCAAAAAAAAAAAAAAAAAACAAAAGGGAGTGGTGGCTGATTTTTAAGATCCTATTACTATTGCATTCGGAAAAGCAGCAAGGTATTGTTTGTTCAAGTACAACATGAATTCCAGACAGAAAGTGCTAGATTTGAAAGGTTTCATAGTTTTACAAGAATATGAGTATCACAGAAGTGAAAGACAGGGTTATGAGAAATTGCAATCGTATATATACTTGATCAACAATCCATGCAGAAATGTGAGCTTTCTGGTCCCCAAAGTTTGCAATTCTTTGTCTTGTCCTTCTGCCTACACTTGACATGTTACAGCATTTTGATAATTGAAGAATATCGCTGGATTACTTATTACTTTGCCTGTAATCTCTTTGCCTAAGTGGAACTGTGTGGTAAGTTGTTGACTACCAGAAGGGCCTTTAAAAACACAGTTTGTTCTTTGTTATTATTGAAGAATACTACAGTGAGTGATTCAAGGATGTCCAAATGGCCAAAGGACACATTTTAAATTTGTCTTGTTCCACGGCATTACAGAGTAAAAGCATAATGCAAAATTAATCTGGCTGGCAAGAGAGTGTGGGTTACACAAAGCATCTGCTGGCTGCCTCTGGAATAAAAACACTGCATTTGTCTAGACTTTATTTATGATCCATTTTTGGCATAACTAGTTGTTACCGCTGAAAGCCAAATTATAGCAGACTCATATAACAGATTACCTCAAAAGAAGACAAATTCTAAAGTGGATGGCTTTTTAAAAATTTTAAACAAGTGTATTTTTAGACTATCTTCTGCGTCCAGCAGGTCCCTAAGTCCCACAGCATGTCCAGCTTATTTAGAATGACAAGAAAACCACAAAGAGAGGAGAGAAGGAACAGGAGAATGGCTTATTTTTCCCCCTATTTCTCTTGATCACAACCTACGAATGACTCAGTGACTACAATCTTCAGCCCTTTAATTTTGCCTTCAAATCCTGTTCATTGTCTAATAGGTTTTGTTGCATTGGGAGGTCTGGTAGTGGTTCACACCCAGGGCCCAGAAGAAGGCAGCCATGTCCCTCAGAATGACATTCAGTGGAAGCTTTCTCTAGAAGCACTTGGTAGTCTAATGAGTGTATTTTAGCTTCATGTCAACATTTTTCCTTTTGCAATTCCATTTGCACAAAAAGAAAGCAGTGTTCCTTTGCCTCTAAAAATATGTACGAGTGGGTGTGTGTACAAGAATGAGAGAGACAAGCATGGTGAGGGGAGGAAGGAGGAACTGAAGAAATAGCTCTAATTACGCTTGTTCTAGTCCTCAGACTTCATTTGGGTCTTTTCTAAAGGACAGCAGTGCTGATTAAAAACTCTGGGGGATTTTTAATATTTGAAGAAATGGATCTTTGAACGCAGAAGATGGGAAGGGAGTATTAGATGCACATTTATTCTAATAACTGCCTTAAATGTGAAATGCAGACTATGGATTTAGTTTATAAATTTCTTCCACACTTAAACTATTTAAATGAACTCCAAATTAAAGCTTGTGGTCACGATAGTGGCAGTTACACTATAATTAAGGAGAGTTAGATAAGCTGTGGTGAACTATATTGGAATCACACATTCCAAAGGGAGATGAGTATCATAAGAGGTATATCTTATATTTACCATTACACACTTTCATAAAATTTCTCAGTGAAGGAATTTACACATACATTGTTAAACACATGATCTAATGAAAGCAAGATATTATGATTTCCTGGTTAACTTTCAACTTTAATAATATGAAAGTATGGTGCCTTTGTTCAGTACAAATCCCACCTAGTGGCGTAGACGCAGTAGGACCATCATAGAGCAATTTCACATAAAGCTTTGGAAATCAGTGTTTTGTTGCCACACACTATTTATAGCTGATATTTATATATTCCACTGTGACTTTTGAGACGTATCTTGTTCATCTATATATAACTGAAAATTTAATAAATTCATTAACAAGCAAATAAATAAGTACCCTATCTTTTTGTTATAAGATGCGTATTTGTAAACTCTGTTACCATATTCAATCTTTAAAAAGTATACAAACAATAAACCACTGGTCTGCCTTCACTAAAAGATAAACAGAAACTGCGTAGCCAGGTGTCAGCCATGTTCCCGAGAACATGGGCCAGTTCGAGAAGTTTTACAGTTCAATTATCTTAAGCCTCAATCCAGCACCTTAGAAAAACATTCACCTGCTGCATTTAAGACTCTTGACAATGTTTAAGAAACAAATACAGAGAATAGAAACTAAAGTCATCACTTGAAGGGTGATTTTCATGGATCTCACAGTGCACAACTATTTCACAGTAACACAGAGAATAGGTGTATCCAGACCTTGCCCTGCACTCTAAGATCTTTCCTCCATTCCTTGTTCTCTTACGGATTGGGTTATTTTCCCCAAAGTATCTTATTTTCAAGGCATTCTTAAAGGTCCAAGCAGTGAAAATTTCCTGGTTTCTTTTTACATTTTGTCCTGTCATAATTTCCTAGGGAACAAGTGTAAGGTGGGGATAAGAATCTCCTCCCCAGCTTATTTCTCTTTTCATCTTCTCCTTGTCTTCAGATACAAGTACTCCTTACTACATCACAGCTTTAGAGAATAAGCTAAATTTAGCATGTCAAGTTTACATTTTCATTCTCTTTAGAAAGTTAGGGATAAAGTGCATCATGCAACATTTCTTTCTTTGAGTTCCCCCCACCCAGAGATGATCCATTACCATTGTTAAGAACATTGGAATCAATTATTTTTTAAAAACCATCCAAGTGATTCCAATGTCTAGTAACTTTTGAGAGCCAATGGCCTATTACACTTTAAGATAATCAGTTTAAGATAAGATTTTCCATATAATCGTCATTTTTATGGAGAATTATTTATAAAAGCAAGAGATCTAGTTCCACAGGTTAATTTTGGGATATCTGAATCCACCTCTAGGAGCAAATATAACGCTTATGAAACTACAGGGGAAAATTGAGAAAGATAAATTCGATTGTGTTTTACTTTGTTTTGTAACTAGTGAATATCAAGGAAGTGATGGCTAGAGTTTGGAAGTAAATTCTAAATTAGTCCCCCAGACAAGAAATCTAAACAGAAACTAAAAGAATGTTTCCATAGGAACTTCTTTTAGTTACCTGGAAGTGTCACCCGTCAGTGACCATCATGAGAGGAAGGAAGACATTCTCCCTGTTCCCAAAAAGGGATTTTGATGATGAGGTGTTTCAGTGGTCTGAACTCAGAAGAGCACTGACAGATTTCAGCACTGGTAGAATGAAACTACATCCCTCACAGGCATGTAACTGACTTCCTGAGTAATGTGACCAAAGACAGTGGTCTGGAGAGGAGGAAAACCAGTAGATGTTTGATGTTGGTAGAGAGCAATTGTTCAGGAACTTTGTCAGTCATGTCCTTATAAGCTTCTAGAGTGGTTGGGGAAATTATGTTAAGGGAGGAAGGGGGCTTGAGGTTCCATAATAGCAATTACCAGCTGGTAACCCAAATTTGCTTGTGTTACCTACTAAACAATAATGCACTCATGCATAATCAGGAACTGGGTGCACTATGATGGCTATCAATTTTTATCTCATAAAAAAAATCAATACAACATACTGTCCAGCTCAGGCCCACAATGGGGTAACTATAGGTGACAGTGAAGAGTTGTCTTTTCTGACATAGGTTGGCTGAATAGATGAAAATACACAACCCGAATATCTGTTGTCTCCAGGAAACACATCTAAATCACAAGGATACATACAGAGTTAACATGAAACGGTAGAAAAAAATATTTCATGCAAATGGAAATCAAAAGAGAGCATGGATAGCCATTTTCATATCAAATAAAATTTACTTTAAGCAAAACAACGCAAAGAACAATAAAGAGGGTCATTATTTAATGGTAAAGGAAAGAGGATCATTATTTAATGGTAAAGGAAAAAGTTCAACAAAAGGACATAATAACCCTAAATGTAAATGCACCATAAATATATGTGCTCCCAGATGCATAGAGCAAATTTTACTAGAGATAAGCAAAGAAATAAATAGCACCACAATTAATTGCCCAGGAACTCAACACCCCATTGTTAGACCCTGACAAATCATCAAACCATAAAATAAATAAACAATGAACTTAAGTCAAACTCTAAATCAAATGAACCTAACAGACATTTAAGAACATTCTACCTCGAAACTATAGAATACATATTCTCCTAGCAGCACATGGGACATTCTTTCAGACTGATCATTCTTAGGCCCCAAAGCAAGTCTCCAAAAATTCAAAAAAATTGGGCGGCACCTGTGGCTCAAAGAGTAAGGTGCAGGCCCCATATACTGGAGGTGGCAGGTTCAAGCCCAGCACCGGACAAAACTGCAAAAAAAAAAAAAAAAAAATTGACGTCATACCATGTATTTTCTGAGACCACAGTGGAATGAAACTGTAAATCAATCAGAAGAGAAACACACAAACCTACACAAAGTCATGCAAATTAAACAACCTGCTGAGCAATCAGGCAAGAGACAGAAAGAAAGAATACCAAACTTGGGGAAAAGGAGGTCAAGCTATTGCTCTTTGCTGACAATAAAGGTCATAATGAAGGTTTTGTGATACTCAAAATCAAGAAATGTAAAAATCTGCAGGGACAGAAACGAGTGAAGTCCTCCCAGGAACAATGAAAAGCCAAACAAGTTGACACTTGCACAGGTGAATCAGGAAGGATGCTGTTGAATATGTTTCTTGGAAATGAAATAATAGACCATAACACAGTCTACCTCAAAACTTTTGTGGTGATCTACATATTATCTTACATCTAGAAAAGACCCAATATTTCACAAAAAGTCTCCTGGAATTAATATATAAATTTACCAAAATTTCAGGAAGGATACACAAATCAATATATAAATCAGTAGCATTTATATACCATGATAGTTAACTTGATAGTCAAATCAAAGCCTCAATATCATTCACATAGCTCAAAAGAAAATAAAATGCCTAGGAACATACTTAACTAAGGAGGCGAAGGTCTCTCCATGGAGAACTATGAAACTGCAAGGAAGGAAAGAGGACACCAACAAATGGAAACAGCATGCTCACAAGTGGTAGAATAAACATTGTTAAAATGTCCATACTACCCAAAGCCATTTCAAATTCCATCATGATACCATCAGATTACCAACGTGATACTTCATATATCTAGAAAAAAATAATTCTGCACTTTGGAACAAAAAAAGATCCTGAATCGCCAGTGCAATCTTACGCATAAAGAACAAATCTGAACGCATAACATTGCCAGACTTCAAACTGTGCTACAAGGTTACAGTAACCAAGGCAGCATGGTACTAGTCCAAAAATACAGACATAGACCAATGGAACAGAACAGAGAATCCAGATATAAACCATCTACCCCAAAGCAAAAACTCTTCAACAAAGCAGACATCATACACCGGAGAAAAGAAGCCATATTCAATAAATGATACTGGGAAATTTGAATAGTAACATCCAGAATAAAACAGGATATTTACCTCTCAACACTCACAAAAATTAATTCAAGACTGATAAAGGAATTAAATCTAAGGCATAATGCCATACAAATTATAGAGGGAAATATAGAAAACTTCTTCTAGATACTGATGGCCTTACCAAAGAATTTATGACTAAGACCCCAATGGTAATTATAGCAACAAAAAAATTAGCATGTGGGATTTGGTTGAACTAAAAAGCTTCGACGTAGCTAAAGAAACAATAAACAGAGCAAACAGACAACCTACAGAATGAGAGAAAATACAAGATATACATCTGATAAAGGGCTAATATCTAATAATTTATGAAGAACAAACAGCCCTATTAAAAACAAGAAAAAACCATCAAAAAAGATGGAGACTTTACATCTTTTGCATTAACCTAGAAGAGTTGGAACACATTCTTCTTAGTAAAGTATCACAAGAATGGGGAAGCAAGAATCCATTGTACTCAATTCTAATATGAAGCCAGTAGATTATCTAATACATTCCTTTATAAGAGAAAAACTCAAATCAATTCAAGGTGGGGGTCAGGGGAACAAGGAAGCAGGGAGAGGGGAAGAAGGAGGGGGATGGGTGGTTACAGTGTATGGCACACCTTTTGGGGGCAGGACACAATTGTAAGAGGGACTTTAGCTAACAAATGCAATCAGTATAACCTAATTCTTTGTACCCTCAATGATCACCAAACAATAAGAAAAAAAAAAAACAAGGAAAAAACAACCTTATCAAAAGTTAAGCAAAAGACATGAACAGAAACTTCTGAAAAGAAGAAAGACAAATTCCCAATAAGGCTTATGAAAAAATACTCAATGTCACTAATCATCAAGGAAATGCAAATTAAAAATACAATGAAATACCACTTGAACCCATTTAGAATGGCTTTCATTAAAAAGTCTAAACAATAGATGTTGGGGCAAATGGAGTTAGGAATACTTATACACTGTTGGTGGGACTGCAAATTAGTACAATCTCTAAGAAAAGCAATATGGTGATTCACCAGAAAACTAAAAATGGACCTACTATTCAATCTAGCAATCCCACTATTTGGTATATGCCCAAAGGAAAGGAAGACTTCTCACTGAAAACATACATGCATTGAAATGTTTACTGCAGCACAATTCACAACAGCAAATATGTGGAATCAACCTGAGCCCCCATCAATTCATGAGTGGATTAATAAAATCTAGTATATTGTGGAGCACTGCTTAGCCATAAGAAAAGATGAACTAATACCTTTTGTAACAATCTCGATGGAAATGGAGACCATCCTCTTAAGTGAAGTATCTCAAGAAGGGAAAAACTAATGCCACATGTACTCACTATTAAATTGGAACTAACCATTGTGCACACAGGGAAGTAAAACTCAGTGGAAATCAATCAAGGAGAAGAGAGGATGGGTAAAACCCTACCTAATTGGTACAGAGAACACTATTTGACGAACATACCTCTAGCTGGAATTCAAGCATTACAAAAGTGATCCATGTAACTAAAATGCCTGTAACACCCTTAATGTTTCAAAATTTTAAGGAAAGAGTTGTTTTTTTTATTGTGGATTCAAAGTGCAAAAGCTAGCATCCAGATAGCACAGTCAGCTATAGGATCTGTTCACCCCCATATTCATACCTTTTCAAAGGACTAAAGTGAGCACTAAATCATAGATTTCTCTCTAGCTTATTTTATAGGCACTAAGTTATCTGGTATCATTGCTGTTGCAGTTACTTCTAATCTCATGGAAGGTAGTTAAGCAGGAGAAAAACCAAGGTGTTATATAAGACAAGAGGGTCATGAAAAAAAGATTTAATGCTGCAGTAAAAGTAATGAGTGGCCTCAAGAGAGCAGAGTCACACTTATCAATTGCAAAACTTCTTATTCACTGTCATAAAGAGAGTAAAATATAATGTCTATGGAGGAAGCTAGTAAGGTGCCTGTACATATTAGATAGTTGCTACATGTCTATTTTAATAAAAATGAGCATAGATTATAGGTTAGAAAAAGAAACAATTATTTAATCAACAAAGCAATTTGATCCGTTGATGATATTTGTTTTATTTCAAACTAACAATTATGTTTGTCTAATATATACAAAAAACTACATTGGAATAATCTACAAGCCACTAATTTTAAAAGGTTGAGAAAAGCTTAAAATTGTTTTCTAACTATAATTATAAGCAAGGACAACTGTTTCCAGAATACATTTAGTTAAAACTTAACGTCATTGAATTCATTAGCATGCACGGTGGCTATGTCAGTCTCCATTAGAACCCTACAATTTAGCATCTTATGAATAACTATATTAGTTAATTTAAACTGATTGATTGGAAATGTTAAATTTAGGGAAATTCTTATAATGTTAGAAGTCTAAGAATCAGTTTAAGCATTCAAAAGATATATTATTACACCTGTATGAAAGAAATTTGTTTTAGATGTAAGAAAAAGGTAGGTTCTAAGCCAAATTATATGTTTACACACTTTTTAATGCTAGTCCTTGTAAATAATGTGAATGTATTTTGTACAGCATGATGAACTTGGATAATTTTTTTTCTATTTTAAAAGTTAAGGATTTAGAACCATTTCCATAGACGATTGTGTGCCCAACTTCCCACTGCACTTCTTCATATCTACCAGTTTATTGATGAATAGCCAGTTCTCCAGTGCTTACTTGCTGAAGCGTCACTGCTTCTGTATGGAATCACTGATGTAAAATAATCAATGATCAGGTGCCAGGGGCAACTTTACCATGTTCACGATAGACCAACAACTATTGTGCGGGCTGATTTTCAAGTATTTTGTTAACCATGTGACATTCTAATTAAGCTATTTAAAACTGACACTCAGACATAACCCATGATGGCTAATACCTGTTGCTGGACTATTCTTATATTTCCTGGGGGAGAAATAAACACCTGTGGTATGAAAAATGCATACTATCGGCTGGCTGTCTAGAGTGTTTGTTCTCTGTTTTGAAAGATGCTGATATGCCACAGATGCCTACGTACATTCTAATGCTTGAAAAAATGTATACTCGGAGAGGGGTGAAAGTGCTGATGCTACTTAAATATGCATGAGATGGCTGATGCCTACTCGGGAACACACCAAAACTGCTGGCATAGGTTCAGCCAGTAAATAAACATAAAATAGCTTTTTCATGTTGAGATACAATTTTATCAAAACTAGCTTATATCCTTCTGTGGTGGGTAGGAGGGTGAATACCCAATAGTGCTTATATCTTAAATTTGAAGGCAGAGGAAATTCAATGCATTGCTAATTTCATTAACCAGTTTTTGATGAGAGACATGGATGCTTTTAAAAATAGGAGATTGTGGTCCAGTGGTTACCTTGGGCTCCCATGATTAGAAGAGTCAAAGACTATTAGGGAAGGGGCCTTCACTTGGCAGTGCTATACTTCAATAATTAGAACTAGGGCTTGTGAACTTCCCCACCCAGAATTGATGTGTTTGTGGAGTGAGGAATACCAAATATAGGTAACACTGTGGACAATTATCTGTAATGGATAGTGCAGGGCTCTGTGTAAGAGAAAGATGTTCTGATGGAGAGCAGGGCTTGTGTAAGTGAAGACCACAACGCTTTATTTTCTACATTAGCACGGTAATTATGCTAGCTTAAATTTCTGGCTTAGGTATGACTGGCACTCACTCCTCAAATTCTACAGGTAAAGAATGGTGGAGAGTTTCTGTTTAGAAACTCCTTTTATGCCTACATCTCTAAAGAGGACCACAGGCACGCTTCACACCAACTTTAATGAATTTTATCATTTATTTTTTGTTTGGGACAACCTATAAAGCAGCAGCATCTCTTTGTGACGATGTCTAAATTACAAGAGCTTTCACATAGTTTGTAACAGTTTGTTCTTTTCTCTATTTTGGCTTTTTCCTATTTTATCGGGAGACCGTTTGGGCATTCTCTGGGGAGGGTGGGGGTGATTTCTGCTCAAACTCCATCTCCACAGTACAAGTGAATCTCATGTGTACCCCCAAGAGGCTGGTCACATTGCAACCAACATTTGTACCAAGCTGATTTTCTTTTCTTTTCTTTTCTTTTTGAGACAGAGCCTCAAGCTATCCCTCTGGGTAGAGTGCTGTGGCATCACAGCTCACAGCAACCTCCAATTCTGGGCTCAAGTGAGTTTCCTGCCTCCACCTCCCAAGTAGCTGGAACTACAGGTGCCTGCTACAACACCCGGCCATTTTTTTGGTTGCAGCCATCATTGTTGTTTGGTGGGCCTGGGCTGGATTCGAACTCGCCAGCTCAGGTGTACGTGGTTGGCGCCTTAGCCCACTGAGCCACTGGCACCAAGCCCCAAGCTGATTTTCAAGGCCCTCCTGCCTTTCCATGCCTGGGTCTTAGAAAGCATCTTCCCTCACTCGTGACAGGCTCCATAATACTGCGTCTTATGCAGAAAAGGTCTAGTGTTATTTTTTTTTTAATCTTTCCTTCTATAAACTTGTGAGATCTTTATGTAAAATTTTCATCATACCCTTTCTGGGAACTTTAAATTGGGTATCAATATTTCTTTGTGCAGAAAAAAAATGTGGAATTTCTTCTCATTGGCCAACACGTTCCTTAGGCGACAAGCATTAGCTTTAGGAGTTGTACCATTTACTTTGGTTGGCTTCCAAGCTTATGCTCCCAATAAAATCATTTAGACAACAATAAAGTAGTTAAAATAGTACAAAGCTGGAAGGCACCTCAGATGTCAGCATCTTTTTGACTTAGAGCCTACTGGGAGGAAGAATTTACTTTCGTTAACTAAAGTGGTTGTCCCTGGTCCTCCAGCAAATCAACAGTGACTTGGGTATGATGCCTAGGCGGGGAAGCGTAAAGAGGGAGAAAAAATGGTTTTTATAGTAAAACAAGATAAAGATTGTGGAAAGCCTTATAACTACTTGGTTTACACAGCTGTAATTCTGAAGCATTGTTACAAAAACTGGGGCTGAGTGTGAGGTGTTTATCAAATCTAGATTATTCAAGAGAGTCATTAATTTGTATCTACGAGGGTAAAATTGCTAAATTTTCAATCTACACTTCTAGGTCATAGCTTCTAAATCCACAGGCTGAGGTTTATCAGTATTTGTGGAATCCTTGGATTGCTTTTCTGTCTGAAATCAGTTTAAAACCATTTGAGGCAGGTGGCAAGGCAGTCCAGCAGCTGCCCAAGTAGCAAGTGCAACAGCTGGATCAATACAACTACTGCCATAACAAAGGGAGCTGCCAAGACCCACAACACGTCTAAATAAGTAGAGGTCTGATTTTTTTCTAACATGTAGAAAAAAAAATGGGGCATTACACTTGTTTTTATGAGAAATTATCTGAGTTTTTGTGATATTTCTGCTTAAAATACCACAGAGGAACTGGAACAAGAGTCTAGAGACCAAAGCTGTTACTTACTACTCATTATGTTACATGATTCATAGCATATGGCTGAATGCTCTTGGACATAAGAAACATTTAAATACAGAGGAACATTTGGGGAAAAAAGAAGATTATAGAGCCTTCAAAATTACTGATTCTTGAACTATTCAGTCAACAAAATCCTACTGGACACATAATCCAAGCTGGGTACTTAGGTTGGCACTCACGGTAACAGCTATGAAAGAGACAAAACCCTCTGCCCTCTTTGAGCTTACCTTTCATATTCTTATTTCATTCATTAATTCCATAGCATCTTTAATTCAAATAAAATATTTCTTATCCAAAATGCTAGCAATGGGTAACATTCCAAGAATGTTTGTAAGTACCAGGCACTGCTCTACATACATTAGCATGCTTAATCCTAAAACAATTCTCTGAGGCAGATTTTTCTTTCTTACAGATGATAAAATGAAGCCACAAAGAATGAAACTCACTTGCCCAAAGTTCCACAGTCGGAAAGTAGCAACGCCAAGATTCAAACCCAGAGTGTGGGTCACTAACCCCCACACCCTACTGTCTCCCCCTGTAACAACCTCTCCACAAGTCGACGATAGGTAGTCCTAATTATTTTGTTTCTATTGATTTAAAAATTAAACATGTTGGTACCTTGCTTTTAAAGAACAACTTTCTGTTTATAAACTAAGTATATCACCAGTAACAAATCCTACATATGCCAAAAATATACCATGAGAATTCTTAAAAATAAACATAAAAATCACAGTTCTCAAATCAGATTCTGAATTTGGCAGTTATAAAATAATCACACTTCAAGTGTTCTCTCACCTTTAAGCCAGCATATACTTATCTATAGAATTAAATGATATTTCTTGGGAGTCTGCAGAGAATCCTGAGACCAGGAGGAAGGATCACTGGGATTATTAGTCCAAACTGTTCCTTTTAGAGATGAGGAATTAGGGTTCAGAGAGGTTAACTTATTTTCCAACAGTCTTGAGAGCCTAGTCTCACTTAAAGATTATAATATTCCCATTTGTTCTTTAACCTAATTTGAAGATTAATGGATTAAGATGTATTTTGTATAGGAAGTTGTAGATAAGATAGCTATGAAATTCTCACGCTGGCAACCTCCAGAGTATTTAATATGAACATCCTGATTTAGGGAAATCAATGTCAACTTTTTCTACCTGACACTTGGGACAATTCAATGAAAGCTTTAAAACGTCTTTAGAACAGACGTTATTCAAACTCAAATACGATAAAGACAAAGCCTAAGGGAAAATGGCAGGACAGTATAAACTACAAACTTTGGTACGAAACATATGTGTTTGAATTTTGATTTTTGTCTCTTAGTAACCTGGATATCTTGGGCAACTTTCTTTTGCTCTGAGTTTTGATTTTCCTATCTGGAAAATGGAGAGAGAAATGCCTATTACTTAGATTGTTATATAAATTAAGCAGAGCAAACTATTTAAGTATTAAAACTGAGAAAAGACACACAAGTACAAAGCAAGTTTCTGTACCTCTGTGGTCTTCTTGATTATTTTGACTGGAAAAAAATATATTCTACTCATAAAAAGTAAGCATCACTTTGACACTTCTACTCTTATTTACATTACTAATTTTTTTCCTGCACTTCTACTCTTACTTACATTACTTATTTTTTCCTGTTCTTACTCTCTCAAATTTTAGTAAAGATATACCTAAAAAATCCTACTGGATCTTTATTCCAGGCCTTGGCAAAGAAAGAAAAATATAGGTGAAATATTTGGTAATAGGATATATTTTTATGTGTAAAAAATATTTATTCATTGTCTGTATTAAAATAACTTTCTTAAAGCATCATGCTTGCATTTTATATTCTACTCATGCCAAACCATCTGTTGTTCCCTGAAAATGCCACGCTGCTCCACACTTCCATGATTGTACAAGCACTTCCTCTATCTCAAATGGCCTTTCTCTTTTATTCATTTGCCAAACTCATGTCTGTTTTCTGGTGGTAGCGATAACGTTCTTCAGAGGAAGGATCCATGCCCAAGTGTTTTTTGCCTCCCCACACAGTGCCTGGGACACTGGGAGTAGGAATATCATAAAAATGTTCATTACACGAATCAATAAAGCAGATGATGAAGCAGGGAAATACTATATTTGTTTCGATGTGAATTTCAAATAATTTAAGGAAATTTATCTATACCATTGTATACTGGTAATTTAAGAAAGATCGAAAACAGACTTACAAAATAATCTGGTGAATGATGGCATTATTGTGAAGTATAGTTATAGTTTCATGGAGAATCAAATTTAAAGGATAATGCTTACCTGGATATATGTCTTTTTTATGTTGTTGTTGTTGTTGTTTTGAGACAGAATCTCACTATGTCACCCTCGGTAGAGTGCCGTGGCGTCACAGGTCACAGTAACCTCCATCTCCCTGGCTTAGGCAATTCTCTTGCCTCAGCCTCCCAAGTAGCTGGGACTACAGGTGCCCCTCACAACGCCCAGCTATTTTTTTGTTGCATTTTGGCCAGGGCCGGGTTCGAACCTGCCACCCTTAGTATATGGGAAGGCACCGTCCAAAACCTAAACATCTTTTTAATGTTTAACACAATATCCCATATCCTTTCTAACGTTTTTTCTGTTGACTACCTAACTTAAGACCAATTGTTCAATCATTCCTTTCTGAATGACTATAAATCACCCTTTCCAGTTGAAAGAACCCATGTATATACATTTTCATTCTCTCAGAGGACTACAAACTCCTCTTCAAGAACCAGAGATTACTTTATAAAGGTTCTTTTTCAACCCTACAGCGCTTTGAACATAGTAGATACATAATAAATATTTGGTGACTCTTATTTGTTAACAAATACCAAAAGGGGAATTGCAGCCTCAACAATGGAGATTGTTTTGTGCTACTAACATTTGTGGCTAAGGGAAACCCCCAAAGCAAGAACGTATACAAGAAGGAATAGAGTGGATAGTGCTGAGAGGGGAATCCAGACAGAAGGGTAGCATCAGGAACTAATTCTTCATTTGAAAAATAGATTGTCTCTTCTTCCCCAGGGCAGTCTGCTGCTGAGCATAGATGAGCTACAGTAACCAGATTGGTTCATTAAAATATGGTCCCTTTGGTTCAACATGACTCATCTTTATGATGAAGCTGTGATTCTGGAAACTGAATGCGCTAGTTTTGCTACTCTCATGACACTCAAAAGAATAACATGAAACTTAATTTTTAATGGCTTCATATTCAGTTCACTACCATGATATAGCTCAACCTCTGTATGGAACTGACATCTAATAAAATTTGGTAATACTAAGAACTGCCATAGCTGTCCCTTGGAGCAATGGCTTACCCCCAACTGCTTGGTTTTACATGTTTATGGATCCACTTCAAGAAAATATTGTATATAATTAAATATTCCCTCCCATCCTTCCAGATCTCTCAGCTCATTGCCTTGCTCCACCACCCTGCACTGCTATAATAACCTAATTATTGTCTGTTCGCTTCTATATCCCCAGAACCCGAACAAGTGCTCGATATATAAAATTATGAATTAATAAATAAAATGTATTTTCTAAATCAGTTCTCTGGATACCTGGAAGTCTGAACCAAAGACTTGAATTTCTGTATTGTCTGAGAACTAACCAGGCCAGTGAGAATTAATGGGTCACCATTTCCTTTAGAAATGGCCTAGACAGATTCTATTGTTGCCTATGGCTTAGTATTGAGGAGATACTTTCCATTGTGATATTATTGCCTGGGGGGAGGTACATCTTTTTGAACTATTTCTCAAAATTTAAGCGTTTTAGGCCTCTGAGGTGAAGTAAGTTACGTGGGAAGAGGAGGTAGAGGGGTGTCCAACAGATTTGGTAAAGAGCCTGGTTTCAAACTCACTGTCGGGGCTGAAATATAAACAGCTGTTCACTCTGTTGAACACATTCCTGTAATATCTATATTGCAATATCTATTCTAGTGATGGGGGTTTGAGATACTACATTTTATACGTATTATTGAAAAGTTCATAAAACTCTACACAAAAATTTATTTTCTGTAACAATTTAGGGATAAGAAACTGCCTGGGACAAAAAAAAAAAAAAAAAAAAAACAACCATGAATAAAAAACACGCATTAAGAAAAAAAATCACCGTAACAATTTACCCTCAGAACAAAACAATAGCAAAAACAACAAAGAGCTGAATACTAAAACTTAAGGGCAGAGATAGATCTAAGTCTCCCTGGAGCCGAGGTTTTTTCTTTAGAGAAAAAAATAGCACTTGAAAGGTGAAGGCTATATTAACCAGTTTGATGTAAGCATTCCGAATTGTATATAAAATCAGCACATTGTACCCCATACATGCATTAAGGTATGCAGTTATGATTCAGTAAAAAAAATGCAGCATTCCGTGTAACGGCCTGGGATGGACCTGTGACAGGCCAGGAGCCCTGAAGTTGAAGCCACATGGCTTCCCCTATAGAACAGCCTCTGCACAACTCTGGTCTGTCTGCTCGGCAGGATGACATTGTTTATAAAACAGTTTCTTGAGTTAATTCAAGACAAGAAATACATGCACATGATACACAGAAAAAAGAAATGAAGGCAAAATAGGGAAGAGCATTTGTAGCAACAATGACTTAAGCAGGTACTTAAGCACTGAGGTGGGAGCAGTAGGCAGTGGTAACACGGACAGAAAAAAGGTCTATGCTGTGGTGAGAAATGAGAAAAGAGTTTTGCCTTGTGGTAAGCAAAGAGCTCCTTAAGTCTGGGGTCATCACTCTGTCATGCTAAAGGCCTATGACCACAGGACAGCTGTTATATTGCCAGAGAATCGCTAGACAGTCATGGAGTTCACCATAAGGAAGCAGAGGAAATGCCTGGAGGGACATTCCACAGTCTTCCTGACCCCTGCCCACTTTTCCTTCCATTCCTCTGGCCTCCTTCCCTTCATTTCCACATCAGCATCCAAACAAATTCAACCTAATGAAACAATGCGTTAATTTTTGTGAAAATGTTATGACATAGTGAATTCATGTCATGTCCATCCAAGTGTACACATTATGCACTATAAATGCAAAGATTTTTGATTATCTTATATATAATGTAAGCAATTCGTCAACTTGCTTGAGTCAGGCACGAAGTGAAGGTCAACCATGTGGATTAGTTTGGAGTCAACTGTGTTTTTTCCTTCCGGTAAAGAAAACAGGCTTTGGAGCCATCTTTTTCCTAATTCATTAAATGGAGAGTTACCTAGAATCATGAGTTTGTTGTGGGCAGAGATGAGTCTTGTTTATCTTTTATTTTTTAATCTCTGGTCTCTTACTCAGTGCCTGGCATTAAATTGGTGTTCAATAAAGTCTAGGCATCATTCAAAGAAAGGAAATGCTTTTCCTTTTCCTGTCAATGCATTAAATCCTGGGAGAGTGGAAAATTACGTTCAGCATGGTGATGTGATTGATGTCCATCATTCTAGAAATTCCAAAATTATAGAGAGGACGATGAAGGATGTCTCCAATTCAAAGAAGGGTCATAACAACTTTGCAGAAGAACAAGGAATAGGAGCAGGAGGCCTCCAACTTTGCTTTCTTACTGATTTTGGTGAAATTTAGCTAATCTTGTCTACGGTGCCTGTGGAACTACACGTGACACTACATTTAGGAGAAAATCACATTCAGCTCTATGTTCACCACCACTACGTTAGCACCTGCCATGTTTATACAGACCTGAGGTCATAAAGCAAACACAGAAAAACCTTAAAATCAGACACTGTGTCTGTTATTTATGAAGCAGAGTAATTTGATAAGTCTCAAGAAAGAAATCTTTGAACGTGTTTTAAGCCCTTTTTCACTTTCAGCTATCTGAAAACTTCAACAACAGCATGCAGATTCATTAACCAAAGCCATTTAAACTCTTTACTTGAGATTTACAACTTTAGCAAAGTTTGGTTTTTCAACTGAAGGAAAGAACTTCTATTCCAATCCCTAATCTTTATTGGCTTCACAGTTAAAAGAGCTCCACCCTTAACTACACAAACCTACCAAATTAACTTTTTTCCCATCCCACAAAATAGGCATGATATGAGCTCCCCCTACTGGCACAACACTATTCCCACTTCAAGAATCCAGTAAAGGATGGCTTACTTCTGCGAGTCAGGGTGAAAGACGATTGAAATTTAGTATTGCAGAGGAGGAAAAGCTAAACAAGGTTTTCAAAACCAAACCACACCCAAAACCAAAAAAAGAAAAACATCTCTGCTCACTCTGAAAGAATTTTTGTGGTTGAAAGATGAAAAATAACTTTTTACAAATATTTGACAGAACCTTTTAAGTGACTGCCTGAGATTAGCCAGGCAGAGTGAACTGAACGGCTGTCACTCTCAGGAAGCAATGGAGTCCTTATTCATACTCAGACATAACTACAAGCACAGTTGAATTGTAGCTATGCTTATACATTGATGATAGATCCCCCCTCCCCAAGCACATGTGAAAATATGCCTGCTTTAGAGAAAGAAGTTAAGTAGCACTACAGAGGCGGGACACAGTCTACGTGAGAGGCTTGGGTTTTTCTCTATCTAGAAGTGATTTCTATGTTCCTGTGAACTAGGACACCAAAGGTGGAAGCCATAGCTTTATATTCCAAGCCACTCAAATTAGCTGTCTCTAGAGAAAATCCAATGTGAGAGGATCAATGGCAAATACAGGTAAAGTGCTATTGTGGGGACAGTCCCACTGACAAAGCAGTAGAAATGTGACAAAGGTGTTGCTAGTGATAAGTTGTTACAGAAAAAAATATATAATGAAAGAAATGAAACTCCCACTCTTTGAGTCAGCAGAAGGGAGCTGTTTCATGATATTTGCTATATTTGTAAGGCTGCGATTTGATTCTATCTGATTCTGTTGTCACAATCTGTTACATATCCTACATAGAATATAAATATGTAAAGCCATTTAAAGGCCAAATTATAAAGCTGTCTATTTTTATATTTTACCTTTTACTGCCATACCAGTGGTGATGCTTAAATTGTATAAATTTAATATAGTAAATGAAAAACAAAAACATCAGTCTATGCAGGCTTTATTGAAAAACCACTGGTTGAAAAGTCCAAAAGGAAATTAATCTATTTCTCTCTTGAAAGTCTGGGAAAATTACCTTAGGTGACTATAACGACCTCAACGCACGGTCTTTGCTTTTCTAAAAATGATGCTCCTTATGAAACATTTTCACGTCTTAAAAGTAAATCTACGTATTCATTTCTGTTGGATGTGAATGAAGCACTTGGGGAATGCAAAACGCAGTGGCAGGATTGTTATCTTCTCTCCTCCTCCTTTCCATAGCCTTCTTAACATCAGCATGTGACGTTTTTGTTGACACCAATGTAAGTACAGAAAGGAGAGGAAAATAATGTGTGTGTGGCCCCCAGGACATTGGTCACCTTCCTATCATCTTTGTTCCCACTGGCTTGGTCAGGTCAGGATCATCTTTCCTCGCTCCACTCCAAGAATCCTTTGTTTTGGTTTCTTTGCTTCCACTCTTGCCTCAGTTACATCCACACGGATGCCAGGACAATCTGAAAATATGCAGGTTCTCCTGCTGCCTTTCAGAGGCTTCCCATGATGCTAGGAATAAACTCCAAATTTCCCACTGCCTCTCCACTCTCTTCTTTTACCATTTTCCCACTCAGTCTCCATTACACTCAGGCTGCACTTGCCCTCTTTCTGTTTCTGGATTTCGCTGGCATCTCCCCCGGTTCCCTGGCAGTGCTCAGCCCTTCCCTCTGGGCGCTTTGCCTCTAGACCTTGGTGCGTGTCATTTCTTCTTACAATGAAGTCTTCAGGAAGAATCTCACTCTTTCCATAAAACCTATTTTCACTCCATAGTACATGACCCTATTTTACTTTCTTCAAAGCAATTACCATTCTCTGGAATGATTTTATTTATTTATCTTCTTGTTTTCTGTCCATTTCTCTCCTTAAGAATTATGCTTCTTGTGAAGAGGAACTTTTTTGGTATCTCTACCATCAACAACAAGGTTGGCACAATATTATGCTACGCTGTCAACACTAAGAGTATCCGGTATAAGATAGTAATAGGAGCCATGTTATCAATCAAGCCTAGCAGAATGAGTATTCTGAATAACAACCCATCACGCGCACACACGTGTGCACAGCCTAGTTATTTACTCATCACACAAAAGGAACAGCACAGACAATCTATTGTTAGTGCAGAATTTCTACTGAAGAGCAATGGTTGACTTTTACCCAAATTAGTATTTTAATAAGAAAGATGATAATTTCCTATTTTAAATGTCTGACTTTAAAATAGATTACAGTTTACACATGAAACAGTGAAGGAAAGGGAAACTTTGGAGCCCCAGGCGCCTGGGTTTAATTCTCACTTTGCCACTAACCATACCTGATGCTGAACAAGTAACTTAATCTTTGCCTCTCTTAGTTTTGTCCCTGAAAAATGGAGATGTCTTTCTTGGATAGTTATAGCAAGTGTTTGATATACAGCTGTAAAACATTAATGCTTGATACATGGTAGGTACTCATTCTAAGTATCTTAAAACAAGACAGTATAGGGCAGCGTCTATGGCTCAAAGGAGTAGGGCGCCAGCTCCATATACCAGAGGTGGTGGGTTCAAACCCAGCCCCAGCCAAAAACTGCAAAAAAAAAAAAAGAAAAAAAAGACAGTTTAATCACTCTAAGTGTTACGCTGGCTTTATGAATTGTGGCAGGTGATAAGCCATCTGGACTTTAGTGATTAATGTAATTATATATGGATATATATACATATGTGTGTGTGTGTGCGCGTGTGTGTAAATCAGCAGTGATGCCTTTATAAGTGTTTCCATAATTACTTAATTTGAAAGCATCATACTGAAAAGTAATACACATATTTGAAGTACTTTTCCATTTATTCCTTTTCCTTCCCAATTACCTCAGGGAATAGTAGGCGGCTACTGCATTTTTCTTGTGCATGTTCTTGTCCCAAAGGTAAAAAATTAGAGACTTTGTCGAAAGGAATGCTCCTTCAGCATTATCAGTGAATGCTGTGTGCTAGAAATGTCAGGAACAGTCCTTTTTAATTCTCCGATATTTACAGAGGAAAACTACTTAGAGAAAGTTAGAGAAATATCTCTGAATTTAGAAAAATCTCAGTCTTGGGTCAAGCAAATACAGTTTTGGAACATTATTCAGGGTAACAGAGCGCCTTTTATAAATTCATTTGGCAAATCCTCTGGAATTCGCTGAAGTGGGCCAGGCCTTTCACCACTATTCTGCAGGTGAAGGAAGAGGCACCTGTGGGCCGTTTGTGACGCAGTGAGAAGTACAGATTGTTCAAGCAGGTGGAGCTTTTAACTGTTGGTTATTAAAAAACAAAGTTTTAGTAGAACTAGTAGCCGTGAGTCTGAATTTTGCTCCCTTTGCCCCTTTGCACTACACTCCATGCATCTGACGCCCCCGCCCATGTTATTCTTCCCCCTCCCGGCAGGTAAGAGGGGTCACAGGAGAGTTACATGCGGACGAGGCTGTTCTATCATCGTAGCCTCCAGACTCTTTGCTACTTTTTCTCGCAAAATTCGTACCTACTTCCCAATTGTTCTCAAGACTCATCCAGAATTACATGATAGCAAATGAAAACAACTTTGAATATGGACCTTTTAAGGATTTTCCTTACAATGTATCACATTCTTGTAGAAATTCCCAAAAGATTAATTAGCAGACAGGCATGTATTTGTGAAAAAAGACTGGGAAAGGAGAATTATTTGAAAGTGATTAAAAAAACATTCTTATGTAGAAATTCTTTTAAGTTTCAAGCGTGAGGCTTTCAGCACCTCCAGTTTAAGGTTCAGGAGGAAACCCAGTCAAATATATCTCAGTTTGCTTCTGCCCTGCAACACGGGTACTCGAAAGTTCTCTAAAAAGAATGCAGGGCCGTGACTCACACAGATGGCAGGGTCAGGGCAGAGTTTTCCAAAGTGTGTACCATAGATCACTAATTTCTTTGATTTTTTAAAACAATACCATTTGAGAAAAATGTTTCAATGTCAGGTTTTCCTAAATAACACTGTTTAAACAAAATTTAGCATGCCCTTTCCTTCTCAGTCTTACATATGTGGATAAAATGACCAGTTTTCACAGTTTCTTCTGAACCGAAGAGTTGCCTGGGATGCAGGATTTTCATGGCTAAAACCAGAAAAATCCTGGGAAACTGGAACTGGTTGGTCACCTTATCTATGAGTCTTCAAAAGAAGTCAAAATATGCTGTAATTTGTCTCCCTGGTACTTGGCTTGATACCCTTTGTCAGAATAGCGTCTTGAGGCTCTCAAGGTCCATAGAACACATGTTAAAAGGGCTGGAGGAAAGGAAGTTTGTCTGGTTTTCTGACTCAGCAGAATGAAACATTGATTTCAACCTTTGTCTTGTCTGGCAAGAATGAAATCTGTTTTTCCTAATGAAATATCCACTGGCAGCATTGAATACTGTATTAGATGAGTGAGAAAAATGGATGGAGTGGTGGAGTTAGGAAGAAAAATCTATGCCTAGAACATATCTTTCTTGATTTTCTTCTCAAAACGTACATGTTGGTAGCTTATAAATAATCGAAGGGAGAAATGCATTAAAATAAGTCAATATTATATGTGTGTTAGAAGGAAGAAAGCGTTAAGAATTGGAATGTATAAAATCAGTACAGCATACCCAACCCAGAAAGTATTTAATATTTAGAATTCCACCTTTTTGTTTCTTATTGGGATGCTAAAACTCTTCTTACATGAAATGTTGAACACCACTGATTTCTTCTTTCTTCTCCAGACATTTTGCAATGAAATGTCCTTTGCTCTCTCACAAGATTATTCTTTTATCTTGTTTCCCCAAACTCTTTTTCTTTTTATCCTCCACATGAGTCTTTTACATCTGAGCACAGCATTACTACGTTACTGCAGTTTCATTTACAGAGGGAAATGGATGGGATAGATGAGCATGAGAACAGGGGGATAAGAGATCTGACTTGAAGTTGGTGGGAGAAACAGGATCGCTTTGTAGACCTCTTAAGGCAGTGGTTCTCAACCTTCCTGATGCCGCAGCCCTTCAATACAGTTCCTGTGGGTTGCGACCCACAGGTTGAGAACCTCTGTCTTAAGGGATGATGCCCATTATGGGCATTTCCTATGGCAACTCTTAAGTTAAGGGCCCTAGAGAGCAGGTACTGGGAGGTGGACGAGTGGCCTCCATGCTCACGCATACACCAATTAATTGCATTTGCAGTAATTGGTATGACTTGACAGTTCATTCATTCATCGCTTATTACAAATATTTAATGAGCACCTATTACATATCAGACACAATTCTATGAATCTTTTTTTGGTTGAGTCTTTACTTTCAGCCTGCTGACAGTGATGTGACTTAGTCTAAAATCATCTGATCTAGAATTTCCACGGCAACATATGGAGGCTCCATTTTTCTCTTCCTCATATCTTTGCATATTTCATAAGTTAAAAGCTGAAGCTACAAGAGTTCTACTCTTTTTCTTCATAAAATTAACAGATTTTTATAAAGGAAAGAACTAATATTATGTGTTTTATTTTGCAAGTACTACTCTTTAATAGACCTAAATTTAGCACCATTGTAACTCCTTGAAAATTCAGAAAAGACAGGTGCTTTTGCCACTCCCCACCAGTTCAGTGTTATATTAAATGAAGGCGTCAAATGAATTTTCAAGTGATTCTCTTCTCTGGCCAAAGTTATTTGATATTTTAATAAGTAATTCGGAAGTGGAAGAAAGTATTCACATAGGGCAAAATTGCCTCAATTACCTACAAACTAACTAGAATCCTAAAATAACTTCAATTTTTTTTTTTCCTGCACACTACATTTAGAAGAATGAGATTCTTCACAAGTCCAACTTGGTATACTGGTATTAGATGCTGAGAACTTCAAAAGAAAATGCTAAGGAGGACCAGTCTCTCAGACTAAGCTTGCAATATTTCTGCAGGCTCCTCCGGATTGCTTTGATTTTCTTCAGGTCCTGAATATGTAAACTGGTGCTTATTTTTGAGGCTGGTTGAAGTTTGTGAATATCATCTTCTTCCCTGATTCCCGGCAGAATATAGCATGCTCTTACTTTTTGTTGGTTCTTTTCAGTCTTCTATGAAGTTAAAATAGTTCTGGAGTTATTTTGGTACACAAAACCATTCATATTCAACTTTTATCTTAGAATTTCAAATACTTTGAACTCTAGTATGCTAATCTGAATGGAAACATTTAGAAATTTAAGTATACTTTTAAAATTTTGTTTAAGTTTTTTTGTTTTTTGGAAGTAGGGTCTCACGATGTCACCTGGGCTAGAACGCAGTGGCTATTCACAGGCACAGTCATGGTGCACCGCAATTTCAAACTCCTGACCTTAAGCAATCTTCCCACCTCAGCCTTCTGATTAGCAAAGACTACAGGTATTTGCCACAGCACCTGTATTAAGCACACTTTTTCATTCTTAGTATTGAAACCTTGTTTCAGCCAAGTATATATTTCATGAGATTTTATCCTGCACTATTTAGTCCAACCAGGGGATTGAGGAAAATCATCCTGAAGAAGATGATCCCAAACTTAGTCTGGGAACATGAGTCATATTTAGGCAAAAACAGAGGAAGGATTTCAAGAACAGGGAAGTACATGAGCAAGATACAGATGTATAAAATCAATTGATGGCCTATCCTAGTGAACTACTCTCAATGAGATACTATACTGGAGTGTCAAGCCCGAGGTGGAGAAGATGAATGATTAGCGTGGAGAGCCAGGGACTGAACCAATGTAGAAGTCTTTGTACTTCCTATTTGGAAAGTAACTTTCATTCTAAGGATGATGGACAGGCATTGTTGGGTGGTAAGCAGGACAATGATATGCTTCGATAAGGATTTTATAAAATCATTCTGACTGTGCAAGTGAGAAAAAAGTGTGGAGGATAAGAATGGAAGCCGGGACACCTTTTAGGAGGATTTTTTCCCCTATGCTATAGACAAGAGACATTTATGGGGGCTGAAATAGGGAATTGGTGGAGAGTCTGGAGATAATAGATCTGAGAACTATTCACAATAGAAAACCCACAGAGTGTGCTGATTTATAGGATTGGACTTGCTTTATAACTCTGCCACATTCTATTTCAAAGCAGATCTCGGCATCACGGAGCTCTCTCTTAGTTAAAGGCCAAGGGAGCTTCCTGAATCAATGCTTGAATGTGGTTGGGCAGCCTGCACTTCAAAGGCAATGTGAGCACAAGCGTCCAGAATATAACTATTTAATAATATCTCACTATTTAAGATGCCATAGAATAACTCTACTACTAATTCCCTTTTATTCTTTAAACTGTCAGCTGTGTTGCTCTTTCATTATAGTTAAAAATAACATCTTCTTTTAAAGATAACCACATTCAAGTTGCTATTATGGTTTTCTTTTGAGTAACTGAATAAAATTCTTAACATTGTAAAACTCTCCAGCTCTTAAACATTAGATCTCAAAGTATATCATAAGGCTCAAAAGGACTAGGAAAGATGACACTAAATAGCTCGATATGTCCTTCAACACGTCACCACCACTACCACTTAAAATCAATGTGTCAGAAATTCTGCTTCCCAAAGGTCATGTTTTTGTGTGAGTGCAGTAGCCTCTGGAGGGGACAGTCAGTGTATCTGTAATGACTCCACACTATCTCAATGCTTATAAGATCAGGCAAAATTTCTCAATCTTGCCAGAGCCAAATACGTGCCGATGTAATTTTGTGTAGGTGCAATTACAAAAATGCGTTGCCTCACTGACTGATTCCACTAATAGGATCTTCGTTTGGGGCTTTCACCAAAAGAGAAAAATGACAGAACAGAAACTTAATCAACCAAACTGCAGGATAAAAGAATGCGAGAGGACCTGGAAAATGAGGGGGAGGAGTAGAAAAAAAGATAAAGTCTATAAGAAATATTATTTAATTAGGAATGGATCCAGTTTAAATGATTCACCTGCAGAACAGGTTCATGGAAGCATAAGGCTAACCTTATTTCAAATCCAGTTAATGTCCCCTTTGTTCTCCCCAGAGAGGGAGAGATCAACAAGGAGCACAACATTAACAGGTTTTTCAGAACCAGTTTACTAACTGACAGGCACTGGAATCGTTCTTTTGGTTTGACTCATGGAGCCAGGATGCTAACATTAGTTAAACATATTGCTTTCTATTTATTCCGGGTTATTTTTTAAATCCCAAAGCTATAGCAAGTGTGTAATTTACCAGAGAAAATGAAATTGCTCTTTGTTAAGTACACATTGAAAATCATATGCTACAATATGTATTGTACATTTAGTACAATAAAAGAAAAGCTGTATTTTCAAATCTAAATTTGAAACAAGTTCAATGCAATTTGGCATGCACTGCAGTAGGCTCAGACGTCCCTATGCATTAAATACTATCTGGAAGCAAGTGAAATTTTCTGCTTGCTGAAAAAATTTCAAATCAAGAAAAAGGTATCTAAGTAAAACCCCAAATACAAAAACACCTTAAAAGAAATAAAAATAGATTCAACTACAGTAAAACGTAGGATACCTAATTTTTTAATTTTTAAAAAAATTTTGAGACAGAGTCTCACTTTGTAGACCTCGGTAGAGTGTTATAATGCCCATAGCAACCTCAAACTCTTGGGCTTACGTGATTCTCTTGTCTCAGCCTCCTGAGTAGCTCACAGGACTACAGGCACCAATCAAATACATTATTATTATTATTTTTAAAGACAAATTCTTGCTCTGGCTCAGGATGGTCTCTAACCTGTGAACTCAGGTAATTCACTCGCCTTGGCCTCCCAGAGTGGTAGGATTATAGGTGTGGGTCACTGTGCCCGGCTTTAGGATATCTATTTAATAAAATATCATACTCAAAGTCCCTCAGAAGAACAGCAGAGTGATAATATATGTCTAAGTGAGACAAGGGATATTTTAGAGAATATACTATAAACTCCCTGAAGTCAATGACAACCAGAGTAAAGAAACTTTATCTTGTCTTTCAGTTGCAGAAGTCTGCCACTTTCTCCCTTATTTCAACACATTTCCACCCAGCAGCCAGAGGATCTTTCAATCATCACTTGTGCATCACAACCTTCACTGCTCCAGAACCTCTCAATGGCACCCTTGTCACTCAGAGGACGTGCAAACCCTGCAGGAGGCTCTTGAGGGCTCCATTCATTCTCCTTCCCCATCTTCAACCAAGCGCCTTCTCACTCATTTTAGTGTAGCATGCTTGCTGGTCTCTGAATACCCCAGCTAGGCAAGCGCGTCAGAGCTTTTGCATTTGCAGTTCCTTTTGCCTGGAAATGTCCTTCCCTCCCTTATCTTGCTCCTTCATTCCCTCCTTATCTGCCTCTAGCTTTTACTGATCACCTCAACCAAATTAGTAGCCCACCCTTCCCTTATCCACTCCCCCCTCCCACCCAGTGCTCCTTACCATCTGACAGTCTACATGTTTCCTTGTTTACTGTTTATGTCTCTTCCCAAGAAATAAACTCTACAAGGGCTGGATTTCTGCCTGTTTTGTTTCATGTTTTATATTTTATAGATCTTAATGGATGCCATGGTGTAATGTCCACATTTTACCCTGCTTGACTACCGGGAGGATAGTATGCAGACAGCTCACAGCTGAGTCCCTCTCCAGGACTAACCTACAGCTGAAGAGAGCCACTTCCCAGGACAGTGGTGATCCACTTTGTGGTGCGAAGGCCCAGCCACATTGTTACAATTGCGAACAACTCACAGGAGCCATTTCATCTCGAGAACTCATAGGGACGGGTCTGTGGGTTTGGGTTGTTGTTGGAATCACACCAGGCAAATTCTCCCTCCTCCCAATCCTATTTTCCTCCCTTCTGATGATGATTCTGAAAGCAGTAAATTTCATGTGCACAGACATCATCAGCCTCAGAGTTCTTCAAAGGAAACTCTTCCCGGGACACAAATGAAGAAACTAAAGACACAGAGCCTGAGTACCCTGTCCAGAGGCCACATGGGTAGCAGATGGCGAGCCAGGATCCAATCTGGAGTCTAGAGCTCTGGAGTCTATGCTCTTACCCACTACCTCCCACAGCTACTTACACAGTCGTACTACCTGAGCATTTATAGAAGAAAATGGATGGCATTATGAATGGTGGAACAAGGGGGACCAGTGTTAGGACAGATGGCAATCACCACATGCCATGGCTAAGGAGTGTTGTGAACTCAGAGCAGACAACAGCCTAGGGTTCTGAGTACTCCATTGACTAGAATAGATGATTTTAGAAATAAAAGCAAGAATGGGAAGGAGAGAAAGAGCTGTGATAATAAAATTACATAGGACTTCAGGTAGGATTGATGATTTAGATAAACCACAGCAGCTGGTGTAGCTGTTGCAGTAACTGCAAGAGGCAGGTTAACCTTGTGGACTAGTTTCCTTCCCACTTGAAATTCGAGGACTGGCTTAGTTATCATATTTGCTGTTGAGATTATGGGTAAGATTCTCATCATTTCTGGCTTTGATCCCACATTCAAGGCTGTTGTTATGATTAAATAAATTAATGTTACAATCTTGCTTTTTATAAACCAAAGCATTTTATAAATAATTATTCACAAATATAGGTATCCTTATAGATTTACCATGTTCATATTCTGACATCAAACAGAGCTGTAATACAATCTGCCACTTTACTTCTACAGATTCAATTTCTAAAAAGCTCAAATCCCCTTAGACAAACTCTAGGATGCTCAGAACCACAGTGGAAATTCTTCTTTGTAACTATGCTGAATCTCCCATGTTATGAACACCTCCCATTTCTCCTTTGCTAATTTTCCATAGGAGCAATACGCTTGCCACTGTTGTTTTAAGAATATTTACTGTTTAGAAATGTTGGCCATTATTTCTTATTTCTTATCTATCTTGTGTGACTGTAGTTTCCCTGGATGAATTTGTCTTCCACTAAGCCTATCAACACGGTGAATTCATTCCCTTCAAGATGCAGAGCTAGCTGTCTCCTCCCGATACTGGAAACTGTATTGGAATCATCAGGTTATTACTATCTCAGCATCATTACTTTAAATCATGGACTTGAAATCACTAATTAAAAGATTAAAAATTCTAATTAAACTCTTCAGAGAAATTATATTCTTAGAGTATATGGGAATGAAGAGCAAAGGTAACACAGATTCGTTTAATTTCATTTTCAATTTTGTGGAGTTCAAAGTTCTTTGCACTACTTTATTATAATCATCTTTCCTATAAATAGACATTATTCTGCTTTACTGATAAAATATATGAATCTCCAAAGAGACAGAGAGTTAAAGATCAAATAAGCATCCTTCAAATCAATTAAAAATCTAGAATGTGAATCTCCAGGTTCATAATCCAAACGAATTTCTATCACATTAGACATGATTAACTTTCTTTTTTTTATATATATAGTTTTAAAAAATCCATATGGATGATTCAGACAAAAGTTTGTAGCATCTATTTCACATTCCCAAATGGTCTACAGAAATTCAGAAAACTATTTTACTGCTCTTTTGGAAGAAAAAAAGTCTATTTTTTAAATTTTAAAATGATATTCATATATGAAAACAAACTACAGCCATGCACATGACAAAAGTCTCTTTCTCCTCTCTTTTTATTTTTCATCATTTTCACTTTATTTCCCACCTTATGTTTGCTTTTTATACTTTCCCAATTTTGTTATCCATTCCATGTTCCTCATTCATTTCACATTTATTTCATTACTCTATAGTTTCTTTCAGGGATAAAAAGAAAACAAGATGAATTTCAAACTATGAAAAGCTGAGATAAGAATTCAGTTGAGGTTCAGATGGCGACAAGCTCATCTACAAGGAGAACAGCAGCTCTTAGGTGTGGGAGAGCAAAAGTGAGGCTAGTTTGTGCCTTCTGCCCATATTCGGCCCATATGTACCGCCTTGGAAGAATTTCGGACCTTGTATGCTTAGTAGAATTTCTTTATTAAATCAGCATTTCAGCTGAAGTTATTTACAATTGATGCCTGTCGGTCTTTGGCTATAATGTGAACTCAATGGAGAAAAAGTCATGGCGAAGTACATTGTGTTTGCCAGAATTTGGTTGTGACAGTGAAGGGGAGAAGACACAAATGCTGGTCAGGATAGGGAAAGAATAGAGGCAACATGGAAGAAAAAATTACTTGGCTCTATAGAGAATGTTTTGTAATAGAAATATTCCATATTTCTTACAGAATATACTTACAGCCTACTTAATATTTTATTTCTGCAGGAGATTATTTGTCTTTTCATAATTACAATCATATTTTCCCCATTGTGTGCTGAGAAGTAAATTTACATATAATCTCTCCCTAGGTACAGGAAACTGTCTCATACTCATCTTTATAGCTCCAGACACCTTGCCATAGTATCCAGGTTACATTAGGTTTGTTCAAGTCAACTGAATTCTTCAATTTTAAAAAATCACTTGGAAAGGCAAGGATTTTTAAAAACTTATTTCCTTGATTCAAAGTTCTTACCATAGTTTACCAGTTTTTTAGTAATCCACGTAATCAGAAATAGCTGCCTAAGATCTACAAATTTTTTGCAATGTAAACCTTTTTTGACTGCATCCAAATGCATATAAAGTAACTGTGCTAATTACCGACATCCTAACATTATATAAAAATAATTTTCACCAGAAATTTTTCATTAAATATAAACAATATGTCAACTGGTTATCTAAAATAAAGCCATCATAATAACAATTACCTAGTAATTCATATAAAAATAAGGCTTTGTTTATGCAAATGAGAGACATTAGTCTAATTTGAATTGTTGCCATATATATCTGATAATAATCTAGTGAAGAATCTATTAAAACTATATACAATTATGTAAGTTGTATAAATAGGCTTAGTGCTTTCTCTTAACCCATGAAATAAAAATATGCCCATGTATCTATTTTGTACCTGTTACATACATTTTATTTCTATAAACATTATCCTATAACTTCTCATAAGATGTCATTAAAATTTAATTGTGTATCCTGCCACAGGTACACCAGGATCATACATTTACAGTACTTTACTAGTTAAAATAAGGTTTTCTTTATACTGAACTTAAAAAAAATATATTTCATATCTAGTAAAACTCTAAGCAACCCAGAAATATTTTTAAAAGAGAGTAATGGAAAATATTCATAGCCTTATCTTTATAAGATGACTGAAAGACACTGAAAGAAAAACAGGGGTTAGAAGTTGTTCCTTAGCCACCCACACACCTTGGGATTTTGAGAGGTGGCTCCTTGAATACTTCTTTTTGCTACAGTACTTGTTGCTTAAGGAAGTCTGTGGTGGGTAACAGGTTATTAACCCTCCTACATATATCTGTTTTCTAATTTACAACATTAAATTCTTTGGACTTTAGTCCACATATTACCTTCCTCTAGCACACTTCACAATTAATTATAGTTTATCCCAAATTTTTTAAGTGTGAATCTATCCAAAAAGGTTAGTTGATATAAATGTCATTCCAAGAAAACATTGATATAATTAGAAGGTCTTATGTTAAAAACTAATAATGTGAAATAATTTTTGATATTAGTGAATTTTCAAACACTTAAATAAGAGGATATGTTCATTGAAATGGGAAAAGCCAATCTTTAAGACTGTATGAAGTGTTTGTTTCTTATTACTCTACAAATTACGTTTATGAATGAATGTACACTTGTGGATATGTTAGAGACACAGGAAAAATGTTTCACCTAAAATTCAACCATTTGAATTTTTTCATCTAAATAAACAGATTAATAATTAAGGATTTTTAAACATTCTACAAAATGTATGCTGACAAGTTAACATAAATTTTATGAGGTGTTTACATCACTTCTATGTTGTTAAAATGTTCCCTCAAAGGCAGTAAATGACAGATACACCTTTGTGCAAATGGGTTAGGCCTAAATTATTTTAAAAATTATTAGGTCTAATCTTGCTTATTAACATAGTATTCATCCATTTTAAAAATATAGGACAATCTTTAAAAAGTAACGATATTTTTAAATGATTTTAAATATGCAGGTTTAATAATGTCATTTATGATAATAGTCACATAACAAAATTTATGTTTTATCATAAATTTGTTTACTTCATTATTCAGATCAATGTATTCCACTTAGGATTGATACTAAATTTTGTTAAAATAAGTAATTAGAAAAATAACTATTAACCGTCCAAAGTGCTTGCAAAGATGACCCAATTATTAGCTAAATGTACATTATTTCGAATATATCTACAGACATCAATTAGAACAATCATTAGTTACAATTGCTGGATTAGTCAAGTAACCACTTCTGGTTAATTCACAGGAAATATAGAGACAGCAAGTCAAATACGCCTCATGTATAATCCAACGTACATGTGAAATGAATTCGTGGATATCCTTCTAAACTAGGGTAAAGTTTTAATTATTAAACTTTCCTTTGCATCTGGCACTAGAGTGAAAAATTTAAAGAAAATTAAAACTAGAATTTCAGAGCAAAGTACCATGTATACTATCAAAAAAAGCAATTCAGTCAAAAAAAACTGTTTAGTATGTAACTTTAAAAAAACTTCATGAAGCTAGGAGTAAATACTTATTACCACAATGTTCAAGACAACAATTATGTAGAAGAATAACTAAACGAGCTATATGTTCCTTTTTTTCCTAAAGCAAATATTTCTAAAGTTTTGGTTTTTCCCTCTAAGTTACTATGAAAGCACTTTTAATTGAAAGGAAGAGTTAAAAAAAAAAAAAAAGAAAAGAGAAAATAAAAAAGAAAATAGAGAAAGGAAAGTAAGTCCCAACTAATGCATCACTCATGATGTAGAAAATAATTATAAATGTTGCTCATGAAATTTAAAATTGTTTCCCAAAAAAATAAACCTTACTTGTGGCACAGGATAACATAAGGAACCAGATATTTCAATATAAAATGTAACTTTACATTCATTTCCAGGTGCTAACAACAATGAACAAAAACTGAGAAAGAGGATCTGAAACAGAACTCACATGTCATTATTAAAAAAGATTAAAGAAATGATCTATGGTATGATAGACTCAAGTAAAAAATTGCAGGTAACACTTTGATAGAAAGCGAACTGCAGATATTCTGTGTTCTGTGGACTGATTTATTTTGTTTTGCTTTTCAAAATGCTGGAAAATTAATGAAACTAGTTGGGTAAATGGTGGAACCGTTAAATCTCAAAACAGAATTTCCCAGTTAGGAAGTATAAATATTAAAAAAAAAAAAGCTGTAAAATACACAGAATTTTGCATTGAAACTACTTCCCTGGCTCGGCGCCTGTGGCTCAACAGGCTAAGGCACCAGCCACGTACACCTGAGCTGGCGGGTTCGTATCCAGCCCGGGCCCGCCAAACAACAATGACAGCTGCAAACATAAAAAAAAAAAATGGCCAGGCGTTGTGGCGGGGGCCTGTAGTCCCAGCTACTTGGGAGGTGGAGGCAGGAGACTCGCTTGAGCCCAGGAATTGGAGGTTGCTGTGAGCTGTGATGCAACAGTGCTCTATCCAGGGTGACAGCTTGAGGCTCTGTCTCCAAAAAAAAAAAAAAAGAAACTACTTCCTTAAAATAGAAAGAATTTAAATATTGATTTAAAACACCTACTCAAGGAACTTCCTTCTTCCCTTTCTTTTTCCTTAAGATTTAACTTGTTCTTCTAAGTGCTTTTCTTCAAAACCTCTAGGAAAGCTTTCTTGGGAAAACTATATTAATCAGCTAGAAGAAAAAAAGGCTTAATTTCTTAAAAGTAGAGAAAGACAGTCCAAACATCAAAGGACTGTCCAACATCATGTGGTGGTGAAATACATTCTGTACTTGAGTCTTGACTCCTGTTTAGTTTTAGTTTTTACAGGAAAAAAATTGTGCTCTGATATGCTGCTCTAATTATGTTCTCTGGGTATTGCTTATTTGAACTAGTTAAGCCTTTCATTACATAAGGCAACTTGATGAATCTTTCAAGTGTTTCCTGAACTAGATAATGGATGCATTAAAGATTTGCCTTCCTGAACCCAAGACCTTCTTTTACTTATCTTTAAATTCTGAATTTAAAAACTAAAATTAAATTTGAAATCATATGTTCAGTTATTTTTTACAACTTAAGCAAGGCCCTGAAAGAATATTTATGTTTTTGTTCTTTTTATTAACCTTGAAATTATATCTAGGTTTTGATTTTGCTTTACTTCATATGTACGAAAGTAGAATTCTGTTGGGATTTAATTAGGAAAAATATTTGGGACATTTACAATGAAAGCTCAATATATAAATACTATCTTTATTTGATAGTAAGTACATTAGATCAAATTTTTAAAGTTTCTGCCTCTTTCTAATCTTATAAACTTCCTTAATCAAAATAAAAGGATGACAGCATATATCCCATTTAGTAAAAATAACCATGAATTAATTTAATCAAAGAAGCAAAGATAATATCTTATTTTTGTTGGCTTAAATTTTATCATTTTTGCTTTTATGAACCAAAGCTCCTTCCGTTTCAAATTATAAATTTGATAATTAGGACATTGTCTACATGACAGTTAGCAAAGTGCTAATATTAGTATCTAGTAGGCAAGAAAAATATTATATACAACAGAACCTCTGTACGTTGACCACCCAAGGGACAATAACAAAGTGGTTAACATATGGAGGTGGTCAACACCAAGAACTAGGCCCACTGTGCTGTTATGTACATGAGGTACATTTATGAAAATTAGGTCATAACTAACTTGTTCTGTGGTCAATGCAGGGAGGTGTTTCACTATGGAAGTTCTACTGTATTTTAAAACCCAATATTTAAATGATTTTCTCATGAATTCTTTCTGCCCTGCCAAATATACTTAGAAGATTCTCTTAGAAAGTTTTGACATTATACAAATCTATCTCAAAAATAACTCATACGCAAATATATAAGCAAAGAAGATTATGTGAAGATAAGAGTATGATTTATAAATATGCTAAATAATTTTATGGTATACACATTTACGTAAGAAGGAGAATTTTTTTATGCTTTCCCCTTCTCTAAAATGCAAAATGTGAATTGTCCTAGATTTTCTGTAATGGAATATATATACATTAATATTTGCAATATTCATCCACAAATCTTCAAATGTATAAATAAAAAGGCAACTCCTACCTCCATCTCCAGATCCTGATCCTGCATCTGTAGTGGAAAGAAAACCAATTTATATTTGCTTGAAAAACACATGCAAAAATATTTATAACTTTTTATAGTTCAAGTGTACTTTCTTAAGACTTCAATGTCATCATGTGAAAAATTATTAATATCCAGTTTGATAGTGTATATTTATATCAATTTAATTTCTATTAATGTAACTTTAAAATTAATTCTCTAGCATTTCTATTTTAAAAACCTGTGAAAAAGTATTATTCAGCTTTGAAAACATACTTGATCTTGACTAGGTAAAATCCTTCACATTTTAATTTAATAAGGATTTATTTTATGCCCTTAACAACAACAACTAGGACTGCGTATAACAATCAATACATTTTAGAAGTTTAATAGTCTCATATAAGCAGCAAACAAACTCATAATTAAGGCTTATATTCTTTCAGATTGCCTATGAACAAACAGAAAATCAGTTTAAAAATAAATATCTTTTTATGCAATTGCTAACATGTTTTACAAACGCCACAATTGTGGATGATTCTATCTGTGACTAAATCATCCTTTGTTTTTGAAATCATTCAAAGAGTGAGCCTAGCTTTTGCCTTTGTGCTTAAAATTGGATGTATACTAAGTGATGCTGATGGGAAAAATAATATTCTCCTTCTGAACTTCTCTTTCTTCACTTTTTCTCTCCCCTTTCTCTCATATGAATATGGCTGGTCAAAGTTATCTATTTCTCAGAACTCAGTTCACAGAAATACCTAGTTTTCCAGCTGAAGTCAAGACACTGAGTTTCCATCAGCTGCTATCTCTGAAATGTACACGTCATCTTTCCCCTACCACCCCACTTTTCATCCTAAATACACTTGTTTACGTATGTTTAATGCTAATATAGGAGAATAAGGCTAATGTTGGTATTCACTGTCTGATGTGCCCTCATGCCACAGTGAAATCTCAATTAGAGTTCAAGATCTCTATCAAAAGCCACCTTTATGAATTTATGTATGATGTGTTAGTCTAATCAAAATAAAATGTGTTAGTCTAATCCATGACACTTTATTGACAAGCACTACACAGAAAGAGGTATGGTGCATAAAAAGCCACAGAAGGCTGACACATATGTAAGAATGAGTGAGACAATCCCCCCAGTAGTCCTCTGTTTTACCACCAGCTGTTGTATTAGCACTGCCATGAAGGAACAGTTGTTTGAATTGCCAGTGTTGGTGGAGACTCACATTAACTAAGTTCACAGGATTTAACACTGTATTAGAATGTCAAGTCATTAATTAATTACCTATGACTGGGCATATGTCTCTGAGTCAGAATGTCCTTTCCTTAAAGATAAGATAATTGGCAAAAATAATTGATAACAAAAATTATTTTTAGTAACTATGAGATCACACAAGAATTTTTATAATATAATCTGTTTGAAATAACAGATCAAGAAAGGTTGATCCATTCAAATCCACAATAGAAAAATATTCCCACCAAGTGAACTGAAAATTCTAAGTCACAGCTCCACCTCTTGTGGACAGAACAGTGTTTGAATGCTCACTGTTTGTCCAGTTTCTTCTTCAGTTGCTTTCACAGATTAAAATTTTAATTGACTTTATTTGAATTAATTTAAAAGCTTTATTCTGTATTACTTGTACCTATCAGATGCTAAAGAACAGGTTCTACTAATTAATGATAGTATATTCTACCTGTATTTTAGTTTAATGTATATATATTTTTCATTTCTTAAGACCATAAACTTCTTTAAGTCAAGGATAATGTGTTATTCATCATTCTATATTTACAGGCACATAAGTGGAAATGCATAAAAGCTTGTGGGTTCCAGGTCCAAATCTTAGTCATTGAATGACATAAGAAATGTTATTCAACCTTCCTACATTTATGCCTCCTCTATTCAATGAGTATAGTAATGTCTGTACCCATTGGACTATTTTGAAGTGTACTGCACAGCATACCTTAAATGGTAAGCATTATCTGGAATATAATAATTCAAATTCAGAGTAAACATCTTGCCTATTAATCTGAGGTTTTCTAACAAATACATAAGGTTGGGAAAACCAGAAAAAATCGCAGTAGTATTTTTGGATTATATTATCCCTGTATGTTTCTAAAAATTCAAACTCCATGGTCTTTATTTAAGACAATTAGTGTTTGGTTTGGTTTGATCCAAATTAAATAGATAGGAAAGAAAGGAGGAAAAGATTGGAAAAATGGTCCATGGCAATCCATGGCATCATTATGAAATAGTGATGAGAAACTCTAATGTTTCATCTATCATAAAATGAATCATCTTGTCAAACTAGCGATAAGCAGCCTACTCAAGTCTCATTAGTGAGACAGAAACACCCAAGAAAATAAGTCCTATGGTGGACCTGATTCTGGGTTCCTGGTCCGTGCATTTCTTACATGGCAAAAAGTTAAAATGACAGGAAGACCAGGGAACAGACAAAACCATTTTCTGGACAAAAAATATTTGCAACTTTAATGAAATATATTAACTAATCTTCTACACCCTTTTATTCCTAGAGTTCACAACTTGCCACTTCCACTCAGTGTTAAGCAGCATTAAAAAAAGACCTGGAAAATCTACAAAGAAAAACATGGGAATTCCTTTTACACCAAAAGTCTGAACTCCAATTTATTAAGAGTCAGACCTGGTTAATCAAAATTGCTTTGTTCCTTTATCATTATTCACTTCAAAAACCTTTTAGATTTATAAGTCAATGGAAGATGCATTCAGCAAGACTGGCTTACTCATTAAATCCTGTAGAAATCTAAGTATGTGAATGAGCTAAGGAGACGGATTACTCAATTGCGATTAAATTTTCTACTTGGCTAAGTATTTATTTTCATAGTATAACCAGCACGCCAGGGACTAGAATGGAAAGATTTGAATGAATCAGGAGAATGTGGTTATATGTGCTGACAGGAACTTGGAGGTTGGTAGGTAAGAAAAAGAGGTTTTGCTCCAAACTTTTTCAGCCATAACTATAACTTTGATCTTTTTTTTATTTTAATGACTATTGCCTGTTAACCCTAAATTGGCTATTGTCAGGGAAGAATGGACATCGTCTATGATTTTGAATAAGCAAATCTTTTCCTTAGTATTCTGTGGTATTTGCCTGCATCCTTCCCAGTTTCTGGGATTGAAAGACTCCTTTTTTTCCCCATTCTGTTTATCCTAATGTGCCATTTTTCATTCTTAGGTATAGATGATTGATTTTTCATTATTAGTTAGCTCCTTGTCTTTCTTTCAAGTTCCATCCTTACACTGAGTAGCATGCTGCTCCCCCTTACTTCCTCCTGGGGAAGTCTGCCCACTGACTTTCACATGTTCCTGTCACTTTTAGTCACTACTTCTCAGTCCCAGATCAACCAGCAATGACCTGTTTGCTCTAGCAAATGAGAAGCAAGTGCAGCACTTGTCTGGTCCAGCTGGCCTCCTGACCACACTGCCAGGAAGGATGTTCACATCTCAGAGAAAGAATCATTTAGGAGAAAAGACTACCTAAAAACCAAGACCAAAACCAACATCACGAGAAATGACACCGTTCCTCTGCTAACTCTTAGAAACTTTGGTAGTCACCAGAACCACCTGGAATATTATCAATTACTAACAATCGATAGGCTTAAGATAAATCTTGTCAAGAATATGAGACTTTTCTCTTTGCTCATTTTCCACACTGCCGCAACCACTGAACACCGAAGTTGTAATACTCTGGAACAGAAATACCTGTTATCTAAAAGGCACTTTTGAATAAAATAGACCTTTTGTGGCACTATTCTCTATTTCCATTTTTGGAGGAAGTTTATATTTGATATCATTATTATTCTCCTGCTTATGTCATCCAAATTCTCATAAATTATGACTTTTCAGAGAGATACTACTTTGCTGTTAAGTACAACTATCATGGAATGCTAATTTTTTTTTTAGTTTATGAGATTTGGTATCTTGATATGAATCTGAAAACTCAAGCTAGGCTTTACTCCCTCTTGGTCTTTTTTTTTTCTTCTGCCTGTAGTGCTAGCTCTAAAACCCACTGTACATGAAAAGCAAAAGAGCATTTGAAGACACTCTTCCTTCTCTCTTTATAGCATTTTTGGTACCACAGAACTGAATTGGACAAAAAGGAAATATGTCATTAGAAATTATTTCTATCACCGATGCCTTCTTCAGGGCTGCTAAGATCTTAGCTTCAGACCCTGAACCTGCACAACTGCCTTCCAGCAGATAATGCTACTGTTCAGAACACGCAAATAAACTAACACACCTACCCATGCAGAGATAGGGTTCCAATTCTTTGGCACCTGGGCAGTCAATCTAGATTTCTAATTATATTTGGCTCTTATTCAATTAGCTGCACTCCATTAAATAACATATGTATTTAAATCTACCCATGTCATTATTGTAGATTTCCTCCTTCTTCCAGAAGTGATTCAAAACATAAATGGACAAGGAATACTAATAATGCATGCTTTACACAAAAGAATGAGAGGTTTGTTTAGTCAATGTAGTCTGAATTATTTATTGGGAGATAACATAACAGGAAATAGAATATATGGATTCTTAATGAATCCATACAGCAGGTTCCAGGGGGATCACGTACATACCTGTGGCACACGATCCTTCTGACACCACAAGTATCTCGCTCTGCTGTTTGCACGCAGCTTGCCGCAGGTAACACTCATTCTGGTAGCTCTCCCCATTGGAGCCACACACAGGCACATAGTCATTGTTGCACTGGGAAACAGGCAGATGTAAGGCTGTGGTTACTACTCGGAGTCTGCAACCCTCTGACATTCTGAACTTACAAAGGAAACCTCCTATCTGCATTTTCGGTAATCCTCATCGTATCCCCTAAGTGTTTGACTTTGTAAGGGGGTCATCACTCAAAGATACACAAAGGCAATTTCAAATCATCCAACTAGCCATTTGATTTAAAGAGGGCAAAAAAGAAAAGAAAAAAGAAAGAAGAAAAATGTAAATTGATCAGGCAATTCCAACAAAGTGAATGGACAAGTAACACAAAAAAGACATAGCAGCAAATGTATCAATACTATTTAATATTACTTTTCTGACATATGGGCCATCTGACTTGGGGGAAAAAATCAAAACATATAATAATGTTCAAGCTGTTCAAAGACAGATAATGTCAGGCTGCGCCTGTGGCTCAAAGGAGTAGGGCACCGACCCCATATGCTGGACGTGGCGAGTTCAGGCCCAGCCCCGGCTAAAAAAATACTACAAAAAAAAAAAAAAAACACAGATAATGTCTAATTGTGTTTTTAGCTTATATCGTATACTGGGGAAATGCCAACGGATCCAGTAACCCATTGGTTGTTTTCCCTCTCTTGAATTATTTTTTTATAAATTTCCAAATATTCAGATAAGATATTGGTTGCTAACTATTTTTTTATATATCTTTAGATTATTGGATATTGATATAGAGTTTAGGGAGAAACAAGAGTATGGAACACAGGTAAAAAATTCAACAACTACTGAAATGTATGTAAACTTTACTGAGTATTCCAAAATATGACTATTAAGAAATATTTTATAAAGAGAAAAGTTCATTCTTAAAACAACATCATTGCAAAAATGTACTCGTCTTACAGTGGAAATCAGGCAACCTATGGGGTATAGTCATCATAACATAATCACACTAAGGCATTAGAAATACTTGGCTTTGTCCTATGCCTGCTAATTACACCAGGGACGTGATTATCTCGTGATTACTACTATTGATGCACTTCATTGTTTAATTATAATGAATATAATGATCAAGATAATTATTTATAAGTTCTCACCGATGCCAGGAGCTAAGTAAAATATACTTACAGATACATGTGAAGATACTTTTTTGTGTTCTACTTTTAATTACAATATTTAGATTTTTAATGTGCTGTAAATTCATAAGACATACAAAATAAACCAGAGATCTAATGAAATGACTGGGAATGTTTAAATACATACAATATACCTAAAACTGTATAATAAGTAAATGCCTACTCAAGGATTTATTCAAAGAAAGGTAAGCTCTCAATATGTCAATAATATGTTTGATAAAAGTGTGTTTTTTTTTCTTACTTTCTTTCCTTACAATATCTCTACTTCCTTATTCCTAATCAGCTGTTTCACTCTTGCTCTTTGCCTTTATGTAAGAATAGTTTCATAATCCCAACACATTCATAAATTATACAAATCAATGTTCTTTGATATGAGCCTTAATTTAAGTGTTATTTTTTAGATATTATTGAAAAATATACCATTTTGCTAATTGTTATCTACTGTTCTCCAAACAGTAAATCCAAGTCGTATGACACTCATATGATTGTGGTTGTAATTGCTAACAGGATGATTTAGCACATATTTAAGAAATCTTCTTTACCTTAATTTCTACAATTTATGACCTAGACATCCTATAAGCCCTCTATATCACTATTCCTTTCCACAGCTATACTACTGACTTGCAGAGTCAGTCTGTTTACGTGATTATATTTTAAAAACTGACCTGATTAGAACTTTTCACTCACAATTTTTTTAATTCAATAGGCAATTCACTTCTGATCTGGTGATACCTATAAGAGCTGTATTCATGAGATTTCAAAATTTTTTTTTAGTTTACATCTGAAAACTGACCTACTCTAGCACTGAGCATTGCTGCTACTACTCAAGAAAGAAGGCAGCAGCAAAATGCCAGTAAAGAGCTGAATTACACCATGGCCAGGAAGGCAAGTGCTTGCTAACGTGTGCTGTGTCAGGACCTGACAGGAGAATGTAGGTAGGATTTGTGGGGACCCTCTAACACTACAATGGTATCTAACACATGGGGGAAAGACTGGAAAGAAGGAAAAAGCTGGTAACATTATGGCCAATAGACTTTCCAACCTTTTTAGTAGACAGAATAGAGTCATAATGAGTGCTCATGAGTGGACTAGCTAGCATCTTATGCTTGAGTCCTGGCATTATCTCTGGTTACCTTTTACTCTCCACTTCCAACTCCGGTTATAACACTTTATGTGTAGACTATTCGAGTCGACATTTTCTTCTTTCCTATCCTTCACATTTCTCTGTGCTTATCATCTACTTCTGCAGATTACTCAAATGTAGATCAGTGGACTGAGACTGGAGAGTAGGAAGTATTTATTATCTCTGTCAAGTGCTAGTACACAATGCTGATACACATCTTAAAATATCAAATAAACTGATAAAGTTCTCATATGCTGCTTCTGAGGGATGCAGGAAGCCAAATGCCAACAGTATTAAAAACAGAGCTGCCAAGTTCCACACAAAAGCCAAAAGGGAGATTTCTACAGAGCTGAAAGAGCTTAACTGAAGATTATCAGCGCAAAGTTTTTGGCCCTTCATATCAAGACTTGCACTCATTAATATGAATAACGCAAGAGGGAAGTGTGCTTTAAATCATTAGGACTCCGGTATGGAAGAATGTCCCAAATTCTCCTTCATCTCTTACTGACTTGATGTAGGACTTTGTGTATGTTATCCAACAACTAAATATTTAACTTGGTTATAGTTTAGTTTCCTTATTATAAATGGGTACCTGAGTCATTTGGAAAATTAGACGTCATGTTTTTAAAACATGAAATATGTTGGAATACTCACTTACAAAGATGAATGTATATTATTGGCCTTTTATGACATGTATTTTCACTAGCAGTGTCATCATCTAACACCAACATTGAGACGTGGCATTTCTAGAATTAGAAAATCAACATTGAAACACGGCATTTCTAGAATGGGAAAACAAAGGAAAACAGAATAACCCCAAGCATCTAAATAGGCTAACTCTGTGCCAAATTGTTGGGAGTGGTTTTTAGTGGTAATCATGATACTGCTCGGTGACTTCTGAAAGGCCACATAGTTGGCTGGTAAGAGAAAAAACAAGACTCAAGCCCAGATGGTTAGGTCCATAAATGTACGTGCTGTACAAACTTCCTCTCAGGGCAAAAGTGATTCTATTTTTCTATTGTTTTACAATTTTTAAGTTTATTTTTCAAATATGTGTCTTCCAATGTATGATTTTGTTCCAAAATGTCCACATTGCTTAAGAAATTAGCTACATGCCATGCTAATGGATTTAATAACTTGACACAATATATGGAATTCATTTTTGCAACAAATGAATAAAAACTATGTGAGAAGTCTTTCATGTGGTTTCTGGCTTGTTAGATTAATAAATTTTTTTAGATGAGATTTCAAGTTCTAGAAGCTACGTATGGCTTATATTTTATATGTTGTCGGCACCTTTTACAGAATCTGGCGTGCAGAAGGTGCTCAACAGATGTTGAGTCAATTCTGTTATATTCCCAGTTGTCAAGGCTTAGGAAGAATGGGTTGGTATATGGTATATTTCTCTTTCAAAAAAGAAAAAGAACTAAAAACTTGCATGTGTTCCAACCCTTTGACCATTCCATAAGCAATTTTTACTTCTCTGCAACTACATCTTCTTAAATACAAAAAAATGTGTGCCTTTAAGAGTGGACAGACCTGTGACTATGGCAGAAAGTAACTCTGCGTTACTTCCCAGACTAGGTTTCTAAAGAATACAGCTTCTCCCTGGCTCTTTCTCTCTCTGGATGCTTGCCCTTGAAACTCAGCTATTGTGCTATGAGGAAGCCCAAACTAGGCGATACAAAGGGATCAACATGGAGAAGAACTCAGGTAACCAGCTGACACGTGAGTGAGAGCCCTGGGATAAGTGTAGCCTCAAATCTTTGTGTTCCCCTCACCCTCCTCAGCTAATGCCAAAGGGAGCAGAGATGAGCTGTTTCCACTAAGCCCCTCCCAATGGTATATTCATGAACAAAATAAACATTCATTGTCAGTTTGTTATGCAACCCTGGTAACTAGAACATTTGAAAAGCTAAAGCATGGCTTAATAAATAAAAGTATGCAATATTTGAATTAGATAAAAGTCTGCAAAACAGAGGGATTCATCATGTCTTAAACTTATAAAAAGATAATGGCTCATTGTATGGCCAGTGCTGCCTGTGAACAACCACATGCGTGTCTCCCTCCTCACTCTCCCTTTCCTCCCTTTCTTCATCCTTTTATCCATCCACGTGCTCATCTACTGCTTCTAAAATTTTATTCTCATGACTGATTGACCAGACTAACTAGCATATCATTTGGTATACAGCTAGGAAGGTGAGATACATGAGACTGTATGCCGTTTCTGGAACCCATATCATCACCTAATGATCAGTTGCTTAATTTTGGTATTAAGAGTTGTCTATAGTAAATTAATACCTTTCTGGTATTTTAATTTGTGTGTATGTCTTGGAAAGAAATTTTATTTGATCTTAAAGAATCTAGGTTCTAACTCTAGCCTTACTATTAAATGAAAAGTTATTTGGATTTATGAGCCTTAATGTCTTCATCTTTAAAGGAAGAAGAAGATGATTACTTTACTGATATGTGACAAATAAGTAAGATATATATTTGAGGAGTAGAAATTGGCCTATTTAAAATTGTCTAAGAGAAGAGAAGACTAATATGTTTACTTTAATGCTCCAATAATAATCCAACTTGGAAAATACCATAGCTATATATACAAGGGCTGTCTGGAAAGTATCTAGACCTATAAATGTGAAAAACAGAGACATATATGGGTGGATACTTTCCAGACACCCTCATAAATGTACCCATTTCTCTTTGAAATTTATCTCTCAGCCAAGACACTACAGTGCACATCCTATTTGGAATAGGAAAATTTATTGTATTTTAAAATGTAAGAGAAATAGAAGCTTAGAATAGTAAATAGAAAAATATATTTTCATAACTGTTCTCTTTTATCAAATAACAAGGCAAAAAAAAGAAAGAAGAGAAACGGAAAAGAAAACAGCAAAAGTTTCAAAATTATGGGAAAATTTTGGGAAAAGATGAAATCAAGATACTCTTAGCCTAAAATATCCTATTTATGACTTTTATACAACTTGTACCTTTCCTTTGATCTTTAATTTAATTCATCCACATTTATATTATGTATTCTTGGTAGGTACAAAGTCTACATTTTCCGCTAGGAAAATGTTTATTTTCTCTTGTCTCAATGAGGACTATTACAAAGCACAAACTAACAGCATTAGTAATCCTGTGGTAAGTTGGAAAAGCTAGATGAATTAGGAAAAGCAAATTTACATTTTAGTGTCTTATTCAAACTTTCATTCAGTGTCCCCTCCCATTTATTTTAGTTAACAATTATAGAAATTACTGACACATGTAATTGGCTGACTGATGTATAAAAACACAAACATTTTTGTTTATAGAAGTTTTGCCAAAATCATCTGTGGCACCTGAAAACTAAACACTGTTCCTTTAATAAGAAAATTGTACATTTCCATTCAGTAGCATTCATCCATTTACAGTTCTATCAACCTTCTTTTTTCTCTTGGTGAAATCTGAGAACCATAGCTTTCCATTTGAGGGACAGTTTTCTTGGTTCATTTTATACTGTTTATGAGTTCATTTTTTATATTTACCGGTGGTTACCAAAGCAAGACATATTTATGGAGATTGCAAACTGAAAGTGGAAAAAATGCCCCCAAATCCCGTGGGCCTTTAATAATTTATCCAACTATTTTTTCCCTTTAGTTAACATTTGGGGAAAGAATGAATTGGGGAGTTCTCATGCTCTGTCTCTTGCATGTAGTTAATTGAACTACATGTCCATAATCACATTGTTCAGTATGATTAGAGATTTTAGGCATTGGTGTCACATGCATATTAATATGCATGAAGATGTTTTAACATGATAGCACGGCCTAAGGGGGATGGTAGTATAGTTACAGCAATACTTGCCCACCAGGAGGTGGTGCACTTTACAAATAGCAGTTGTTTTACTGTGTTTTTTAGAAAGAAGAAAATAATGTCTATGAAGCTTTTAGTTTATCTAAAAGCCATTGAAACTTATTTCAATGTGAACTCCTTTCTCTCTGTTTCTACTGGGAGGTAGAATTCAATATGAAATTCTCAAATTTCATCAACAATTCTAGAGTATTACACATTAAAGCAGATATTCAGGTTTGAATTAGAGCTTAATGTTTTTATTTGTTTTATATCTCTATTTGATAATTCTTACAGTCTTGGAAAAGTTTTCCTAACACCACAATATAATTTTGCTTATAGGCATACTTCCTATTTGAGCCTATGTCAGATTTCAAGAGTATTTCAAAAAGTAATTAAAAAACACTCAAGTGTTAATACAAGGTATTTGTGGAACATCTTGCTATCTGAAGGTATACATACCTACATAAATATTTTGCAAGGGAAAGAAGGCTCATAATTCAAAGGTGGAAAGCATTTGTTGGATAAGGACTGTAATAATGACAATAAGAGTTCTATCTTTAATGATACCGGTAACCTCGTTTTGATACAACTAGCGAGTCAAATTTTCTCTCTCTTTTTCAATTTTAAAAAGTTTGTTTTATACAAGATAAACTGCATTGTTCTCATGTTTATGGAATGACTTGTGCTCAAGGTATTCTGTTTTTGGATTCCTGGGAGATTCAGTTCTAATTGAAAATGGTACTCATGAAAAAGTTGACATATATTGATAATTTTCTTGATTTCCAAACTAGTACAGTAGTTTTGAAGTAACATAACAAGGAGGCAATTTTAAAAATTAATCACATTTCTAGCATAATGAAAGCCAAGACCATTAAAACAAAGAGCAATGAGATTAAAAGAGGATAGCCCTGACCAAAAAGGACAAAAGAACAAATCCACACTTCTTACTCACTCTTTTGACCATTATCTCCAGTCAGTGACTTTTAAAATGCACGTGAGAAGGGTCAGAGAAACAATTTCCTCTCCACACCCCCCAAACACAACCTGAAGCCTTCTAACTCCAGAGGCATTGAGAACTATGGCACGTACATTTCTCCATAAAGCATATGTCTTCTTGACACCAGTTGGCTCTCTTGCCAGTACTGTTGCTGGATGCCAGCTTTCCTCTTAGCTTGCACAGCTATAAATTGCTGAGTGATGGGCTGCACAGGGAGTCTTGTTAATGAATTAGAAGATGCGAATATAAGACTTCTTACCTTGAACTGACAGACACAAGTCACAGTGTCTCCGATTCTTAAACATTCCCCATCAAATTTACAGGTGTTGGTATCACAGAGGAAGAGATCATTTTCTCTATCGTCATAACCTCAAATTTAAAGAGAACATACAAATCATTAAAAAATGTTATAAATTTTAACAACAATACTAAAAAGTCCCCGCTATCAACACTTTAAAAGAAGAGCCCTAAATTTTAATTCTAACAATCACAGCTGTCCTGCAAGGTCCCTTTTCACTGACAACCTTAAAACCTAGCTAAGTGATCAATGCCCATTTCCATTCTTTACAATTCTTTTCTAGGCAATTCTCCTTAAATATTCTTTTTTTGATATTGCTATTTTAGGTTGAGTTAATCCTGATGGTGGTGAATGCAGACTTGACACTGGCTTCCTAGCTTTCTTATATTTTGCTCATTAGGGGGACGATATCATGAGCCCAAACTCCACATTTTGGAAATGAGCTGGTGATGGTTTCTGAATGTGATTTTACCATTTCTCCATCTTTAATTGTTCTTTTGCTTTGAGGTCCGAAACAACCTCTTATTTGGAATTTATCCAGACAGAGAGGAAACAAAGACCCAATAATAAAGATAAACAGGCACAGTGTTTTCTGTGATGGTCTGTCTGGCTCAAATGAAGATTGATCACCTCTAAGCTAACAGGGTACCAAGTTCTTGACAATCTGCCTGCAAAAACAGCTCATGCTTTTCAGTCTGTGCACGTCAATTTAAGGTATCTAGCTAATAATGAATTTCACGATTGCCGATCCAATTTCACATTTAAGTTAGTTATTCACTAAAACAATCTGATAGTTAGAGATCAAGCATACCAGTCATGTTGGGCTACAAAGCCATCAATATTTCAAACAGTTTCAAAAATTAATTCTGCATAACCATCCTATAGAAAAGTACCTAAAAAGTGATCAGGCAACTGCAAAGTGAACTTATTCTTTCAAAAATAGCACATATTCACAAATGAACCAGGAATAAGTTAAAGAAACATGTTGACTTTATAAAAGTGCCAAATTTAGATACTGCCCAAAACAGAACAATCTATTGACCCAAATCTATAGGGCTGCAAAGCTAAATTTGTGTTTAAAAATGATAAACTACCAGAATGCTGTATAGAACTTTTCGTTTTGAAATGTGTATCAATAATAAATAAGAACTATATATTCTTTCTTTCTGTAATGGGCAGTTGGTCATTCTCATCTCTCAAAAGTTATATATACTTCATCTCACATACCTTCCTGAAAGCCACTTTATTCAGAGGCAGAATACAGCAAAATTATATTTACAGAAGATAAAAAATTACATACATACTTGCTAAAAGTAGAACACATCAGACCTAGGGGACAATACCCAAGCATGTTAACGGAATTTAAAACGCCAAAGCAATCGCACCACAATGCCTCCCAGTATACTCCAGGCTGTCATGCCGAAATGCAAAGCCAGTTAGGAGGAGGGCAGCAACTCCCATCCTCTGGCCCTATTTAATTAGGAAGCTTCAGCAGAGCGAAACCTGCCAAGCTCTGGCGTTCGAATCTTAAGGAACCCCAGCAAGCGACAAGAGCGGCCGACCCTCTCCATAGAATACTGTAAGGAGTCAGCACCCACTCAGGTCGGTTCCGCCCTGGGCTAGCCTGCAACGGCGCCTGCCTAGCCTCAGGCATGCCCACTCTGGCCTGGGAGACCTTCGAAGTGTTCTTTTTCTCATCTTCCCTGAACCAGCTAGTAGCTTGGGGAAGCAAGAGACTCAGGACATATCTGAACTGCAAAAATAATGTCTTTTTTGCAGCCCAGGAAAGCAAGTGAATGTGAGAGAGACAGAGAAAGAGGGAGGGAAAGTGGGAGAGAGGGGGAGAGCGAGAGAGAGAGAGAAAAGAGAAGAGAGGGGAGAGAGAAAGAGAGAGAAGCTCTTAAAACCCAGCTCCCTTAGCATCTGTGCGACCTGGTCTTAACAGGAGACTAGCGCGCCTTCATGGCACCTTTGCCAGGAATCAGCGATTCCCCTGCAGTCACCATTTGATTTACTGCTTCCTCGCTTATTTTTTCCCGTAAAGTTATTTCTTCCTTATCCTTGCCAGACTTTTTTCCTTCATGATGAAAAAAAAAAAAATGTTCTGTTCAGTGTTTCCCCCAGGATTGGTACTCTTTTCATTGAATCCAGAAAACCATCCCGTTTAGTATTTCTCAAAATACTCCCAGTTCCAATTTACGCGTAAGCACGCAAAGGTTTCTACACCTGCACTTTCTGCCCATCCCAGAACCCCCACCGCTACGGGTCTGGAATAGTCCCCTGTTCCTTTGGATGGAGGCAGGTGGTCTGGGGGTTTGGGACTGTGGCCCTAGTGGGTGGGGAGACGCGCTGAGACAGGCTAGTCACTGCCGGATATCATGTTCTTCGGTGGGGTTAGAGGGTCGGGGACCGGGTTCTGCACTTACCGGAGCAGTTCCAGCCGGTGGGTGTTTGGCAGTCACTTAAGGAGGTAGGGAAAGCAGCGAGCTTCGCCGGACGGGCCACGATGAGCAGCATCACCGGCAGCAGCAGTAGCCAGCAAAACCCCTCGCAAAGTGTCCAGCTGCTGCACTGCCGCGGGGACTCCCACAGCACCATGACTAGTTCGCGCAACTCTGCAGCAGCAAACGGCTTCTGAACACAGGATCGCGGGGGCCGGGCAGCGGGCTACTGAGCATCCCGCGGACCGCGGCAGCAGAGGCGGCGGCGGCGGCAGTGGCACCCGGCGGGGAAGCAGCTGCCAAACCCGCACATGATATCCAGAGTTTCAGCAACATCCAGTGACCCGGCTCAGCCCCGGGAGCGAGAGGGTCGTTCGCTGAGAAGCCGCGCCAGAGACGCGGGAAGCCGCTGCCATAAGGAGGGAGCCCTGGGAAGCCGGTGGAACGGGAGGAGACGGGACCCAGGGGGCAGGAGAGAGGGGCTGAGGAGGCAAGGTGGAGGCACGGTCAAGGCGCTCCGCAGCCCGGCAGCCGCCTCTCGCGCTCTGCCGCCCGCATCCCTCTGGCGTTTGGGAAGCAGCAGGTCCTCAGCCCGCCCGGTGTCACGTGGGAAGAGGCAGTCGGGCTGTGATTGGTGGAGGGGGATGCAGGTCCCGGGAGGGAGGGGTCGTCGAGGAGGTGCAAGGAGGAGGCGGCGGCGGATGCCACAGATGGGCTTGCTCGACAGGCGCTGGCCGGAGAGGGGCTAGGCGGTGAGGCGCGAGTGAGAAGCTCTGGCTGCAGGGTGGGCTACCCTCACTCTCCTATGTACGCTGGCCTCACTCCCGCTCCAGGACGCCCCCTCCTGAGCGCGGGGTCCAGACTAGCAGCCCTCTTCCAAGCATGACCCCGGGCTACGCGCGCTGGTGGCAGCTGGGTGGCGTCTCTCCGAGCTGGAGATGGTGGGGGTGGAGGTGTCGAAGGAGCGGCAGCAGCAGGGAAGAGAAGGGAGAGCTGGCGGGGTGGAGAGGGCGTCCTGCTGGCGCCCAGCGCCGGAGCGTGCGGGAGCGCGCCGCCTGGGCTGTACGGGGACACAGGATGGCAACGTCGCGGCGCAGAGGCCGGGACGTTTTTCTAGGGAGTAGCCGAGAGGAGGAGAGGAGGAGAGGCGATGGCGTGAAAACACCTCCGGCCGGCCCGGAGCAGCAGCATTCCCGGAGCCTGCAACCCCGAGGTTGCGGGCGCAGCCGGCTCAGCCAGCCTTGCAGGCGCTCCCCTCGCTCTCCTCCCTCCCCGGCCTGGCCCCGCCAGCTCCGACGCAGCCCGAGGGGCGAAGGTTTGACTCCCTCTCCCCATCCCACGCTCATCTCCAGCCTGGAGCTATTCGTGTGGCAGCCTGGGCGGTGCGGTCAAATGTGTTCGGAAGGTCAGATTTGGTCCGGACCAGCGGTCTGAGAGGAAGGGAAGTCTCTGCATAAGCAACGGGTGGGTTGCTGGGCGCAGCCGGGAAGCGGCGTCCGCTAGGGCGGGCTCACTGGGTGGCTCGGGTAGTGCCCCTGGGCTCTTTAAGCGGGTCCCTGCCTGACCGCCGGTGACTGGACGCAGCGAAAAGATCTAACTCTGCTGGAGTCGTTGGCTCTGCGCGATTCTCTGGCTCCAGCAGGCGCAGGGCAACGGCGCGCTGGACCCGCCTTCCGCCTGCTGCATTCTTCGCGCAGTTAGACACACTCAGTAGCCTAATGGCATTTTGTTCGCTCGCAAGGGGACCGAGAGCTTTCCGGGACAAGCATGGAGAGGAGCGTCTTCCTCCCGTGACCTGGGTCACTACTGCAGTTAGCGTTTTGAATGCTCTGCAACGAGGGCGTGTGTGTGAGCGTGTGTGAGCGATCATTGATTCAGTATTTTCTTCTTTCTCTCCTCTTCCTCTACCCTCTCTCATCCTCCTGTTCCTTCTCTCTCTTCTCCTGCACCTTTCAAGAGCCCTCAGATCCTCTTTTCTTCTCTTTTAAAAATTCTTCCGTCTCCCCATTTCCTTCCGTGTCCCCCGAATTTTGAAGATCATTGTTTTAAATCAAGCAATTAACATCCATTTCTAATCACCTCCAAGAGACACCATATACTTTGGAGACGGAGGCTATGTGTTCCTTGCAGATACCACCTGAAAAACAAATTGTGCCCTCGCCTTCCTTTTAAGTACTTTAACCTCCAACCTCCTCCCACTTCCTTGCTTTTTAACTTCTCCTTGGAGAGATGTGATCGTGCAGCACCTCCGGGCCTCAAAGAAATCTTTCTCTCTCTCTCTCTCTTTTTTTTTTTTTTCTAGTGCAAAACCTATTCCTTTATCTTACATCTCCGCCTCCATCCGAGACTATTTCCCCCCCACCCCCACTCACCTCGAAAGATTTCTGTATCTCTCACTCCTAGCAATTAAGCAGCAGATCCCAGCATTCTAGTCGTGGCATCTCACTCCTCACCGACCAAGACTCCATTAAAACAGATCAATTTGACCAGACGTTAGAGGAATCAGAAAATCGGCTTCTAGACAGAGAAGCTAAATTCTTTAAGGAAACGGGATGCTCATTAGAAAAAGCTGCAAACCGACATTGCAAAAACAAGGAATTAGAGACGTCTTTTGTTAGAGCCTTTCGGCAGAGATGGTAACATAAATATAAGCTAAATGCAGATCAAGATTTAACAACTCCAAGGAAAGCAGTAAGAATACGGCATTTTCCGTAGCAAGGCTGGTGAGGTAACTAATCAGGCTTATGAAAATAAGTCATGCTTGAAACTAAAAACAAAGTCCTTAAAAGTATTTATGCAGTAATTATGATAATGAAACAGGACCTGCAAGGATTCAGAGCTTGGCTATCTAAGTAGAATTGTACAGGCTCTCTTAGCAGAGAAAAATTGTTATTGGATTCTCAGCTAAGTAAATTTTTGGCATACTTTTTAATAATACGTACTCTTCCTAAAACGTTTTGCCCAAAGTAACTTAAGACTCCAAAGGAGTTAATTACTGGTTATGACTGGTTAAAAAATGCAGCTGCTTCCACAGAGCTTTTCTAAATTATTAAACAGTTTGAAGCAAAGTCTTTCCAATGGGAATGCTGTGACTTTGTTCTACTTACTGTGTACTTAGTGTTACAGTGCCACCAAGAAACAAATTCTGAAACTGGCAAGCACCACCAAGTGGCAGAAGAACATCATTCACTGAACAGAACATGGTATTATTGAATATGCAAATAAAACATATACATTATTTAGACTCATTATTAGGTACCAAGGAAGAAGACAGGCATTAAATTTTATTTCGTTGAAGATCAGATTAGTGATTGAATTACAGCTTTAACTTTCTCCTAACAGGGTCAAGTCTCTTTATTTATTAGAATTAAATTTAAAACCAGGTTTATGAATTGTAGTTGGCATTATGTATTATAGGACTACAGTCATACAATGCAGTCATGTTATGTAATTGTAAAATTCTTCTTTTAAAATTCCACACAATATTTGCTTTCCATATTTGTAAGCTAGAACAGTTTATTTGTGGCATACTCACTCTAGAATTGGTGCGGAGGGATAGAGTGAAGTCGTCGTATTTTTCAGTAGAAATAGCATGCAGATATTTTTCCAGAAAACTTAAATGGAGAGGACATTATTATGAATTGTGGTATTACTCAGAGTTAAACTGGGGGTTGAGGAAGAAGAAACAAGAATAATTCAAGATAAATAAATGAGCCTGGGAAAATAAGACACACGGTCAGTGGGAATTCTGTCTCCTTTCCTCATCTCATACTTTCTGATTTCTTCAATAAAGGTAAGATGTATAGCATGCCTCAGGTGTCAGACATTGTGCCATCCAAGAAGGAACATATTATTTTTATTTAATCCTTACAATACCCCTATGAGACAAAGAATATCCATTATCCCATTTTATAGAGAAAAAGTATAGCTTTTAAAGCATCAAGTAACTTGCCCCACATAACAAATCTGGTCAGTGGCATGGCTAGGACTCAGCACAATTCTGTCTGATTTCAGAGCACTAGACATAGGTCACCACTTTCTGCGGTAATGCTGTCTGTTAGCTTCTGAGAAGGAAAACTAACTGGGAACATCTCAGTTCTGCCTATGAATCCTTTGTCTGCTCTTTCAATGAAGTATGAGTAAGACCCAAACTCATTAAATCTCAGCAATGAGCAATGGCTCATAGTATGAATTACTTGAGAAGTTTTTTTTTTTTTTTTTTTTAATAGACAAAATCCAAGTCTCGCTAGCAAGAATTCTGATTCAGAAAGTTTGAGTTTGGACCTTCAGATCTATGTTAAGTATTTTGTTTTAAGACAAGTTCTCACTCTGTCCTCCTGGGTACAGTGCTGTGGTGTCATCATAGGTCATAGCAACCTCATTCCCCAGGGCTTGAACACTGCACTTTCCTCCGTCTCCTGAGTAGCTGGGACTACAGCACCCATTACAACACCAGGTTTGCTTTTCTCTTGCTCAGGCTGGTCTCAAACTCCTGAGCTCAAGCAATGCACCCTCCTCAACCTCCTGGAGTGCTAGGATTATAGGTGTGAGCCACCATACTTGGCTGGGATCTATGTTTTAATATTCATCTTTGTTTGAGAACTAAGGTACCACTTATACTTATGTGATAAGTGGAAAGATATCTGGACTTTTGCTCAAGGCTTTGGCAGGGAGCTTTTTAGACAGGATAAAGGCTTACACTCAGTGTACAAATGAGCTGTTGTACAGTATCTGTCTTTTTGTCCTTATGCATATGACCAAATATTTATTAAAAGTTCTAGTATGACTTAGAAACTTTGTGACTGTACACAGTTTCTTCATTTATAAAATATAGGTAATAATAACATCTCCCTTCTAGCATTGTTCTGATGATTAAGAAGGAAAAAAATGTATGACTTAATGGTAATGGCTTTGAGGGACCCTCTTTGTAAATGAATGAATGGGTAAATGAATAAGTGAATACATAAATGTATGTGTAGTTTATTCATGTGCATAATTAAAAGTAGTTAAATGGTGTACAAATTACAGTTATATATGTCTGATATTGAAGTTCACAATAAGCTGATTTGTCATTTAAATTCAGAAAAATTAAATTTGCTATTTTCCAATCTATTTTATAAATAACATATATAAAAAAGTTCTGGTTTAAAGAATAATTTTATAGCATAAAAGTTTTAAAAGCTTCCCTATACCTTATTGACCTGGGTCCTTAATTATTTTTGATAGTTTATACTTAGGCTTGTAAATTCAGGGCTGAAGAAGCAGCTTATCTCATCTTAGGCAGTCGGCCTCAGTGATTACTTCACATCATAATCATCTGGGGAATTAAAAAACTACACATGCAGAATTTTCACTCCATGACTTGGACTCTCTGAGAACGATACAGAGGTAATGGTATATTTTTTGAAAAAGTTTTCTCCTGGTGATTTTAACAAATAGCTTTTGCTGAAATCATTGTCCTAGAAAAAGTGTATGAGTAGCTATCACCTTATTATACAATAATCCAAGTTTTGGAAGGTAAGAGAGTGATTTTTTTTTTTTTTTTTTTGAGACAAAGACTCACTCTGCTGCCTAGGATAGAGTGGCTTGGACGGTGTTAGCCTAGCTCACAGGGATCTCAAACTCCTGGGTTCAAGCTGTCTTCCTGCCTCAGTCTCCTGAGTAGCTGGGACTATCATCACCAGCCATTACGCCTGTCTAACTTTTCTATTTTTAGTAGACACAAGGTCTTGTTCTTGTGCAGGATGTTTTCCAGCTCAAGGGATCCTCCTGCCTTGGCTTCCCGGAGTGCTAGGTGATTTTTTCAACTAAAACTTTTTAAATACATATTTCGCAAAAGGTACTTTCCAACTAAGCTATCTAACCAAATAAATATGAACCAGTTAATGTTTTTCAGTAGTTTCAAAATAGTTTAGAAAAGAGAAACATTACTGGAAGAGAGCTAGATTCAGAAAGCAATAGTCACTTCAGTACTATTTGATGTTCATTTATAAATTCAAATAATTTTCAATTGCTAGTATTTTTATCATGGCCTTATTTTAGGGATGAGTCCAATACTTTACTTTAAATACATTATGAAACTTAATTTTGAAGCCAGAAACAGGAGCTCGAGTCAGTTTGGAATGAAACTACTTTCCTATCTTTTTGTGGCTACTGGGCTAAATTAGAAATGGACTGTTCTCTGGCTTTGTGAAAAGAATCATAAAGGTAGTTCCTTCCAATTTGTGTTATTAGCACCATCCAGTCTTTTGTATTCTGAGCATTTTGTTCATTTATTTCTTACAATAAGCCTCAATCATTTCCCCTTCTATTATCTGTGACACTGAATTTTTCCCCTCGAGTTACATGTCAGAGACAGAAGAGATCCCTTGAGAACTAATGTTCTCAAACATATTGCTGCTTTTCCATCAACCCATGTGTTTCTTCTCAAAAAGAGACAAAAGAAAGAAAGAAAAAACGGAGGAGAGGAATTTATGTTATAGAATAAATTTAGGAAAGCTTCATACAAACTCTGCCCACTTGTAACTTTACCATGTACATTTACATATTGAAAGCTCGGAGGAGCCCTGTTGTGAAATCAAAGCAAAACACATCAAGTACAACTTAAAACCTGTTTAACTTGATTGAACTCAGATTTTCTAATAGTATTTGATCATGGAATCCCTTTTAGCAAGAAAACATTGCATTAGACTATGGCAATGAATTTCTACGTATTATTCCATTAATAACAATAGTTTAAAGGAATGAGATTTTCAAAAAATTGTGTCAGCATTTTAGGGTGAGAGGACTGGACATTTCCTTTGACTTCTCTTTACAGAAATAGCAGCAAAGCCAGCTCACGATCAAGTGTTAGTTCTCTCTATTAGTAATGAATATGTTCCCAAACCCTATCTTCTGATGCATATACCCTGCCATCATAAACATTTTGGGAAGATGATTAGAGTGTTCACCGTACCTGGACCTCATCAGCCAACAACCTTTAAAACTTTTCCTCTATTATTTCTAAATGTAAACTCTAAATTAGATATTTCATTTTTTCTTAGCAGTGATTTCAACACAGAAGCAGATACAGATCGTGTCTGATATGACTACTTTCTGAAAAGTTGAATCTTACATTGTTGAACAGGTTAAAAATATTTAAATAGAAAATTTCACAAGATTTTAAAAAGAATTTAGTTGACTTCTGTACATCTCTATACTTACCTTTTACAATGTAAATCTGGACACATAGCCACTTGCTGATTCTTATTAGAGTGTCTGATATTATGTCAAGACAATGCCATATGACGGAGGCCACGGCTGTCTTTCTTAGACAAAATTCTTTTTAGTAAATGAGTAACAAAACCCAGGCAGGTGTAAGGAGAAGAAGAACGTGCTGTAGAATTCTAGGGGAGGAAAGACCCAGGTTAGAAAGACAGAAGTCTATAGCTATAAAGTCTTCCTGGATTAAGGCAGCCTCTCATTTCATCTTTTCAGGACAGCTTTGTCTTTGTTTTTGTCTAATTTGAGAAGCAGATGGTTAAAACACGTCAGGGAGCATCTGAACAGTGGACAGGAGAGTTGCGACTTTTTAACCTCTTTGCCCATGTGTTGCCTAAAAGGTGGTCATTGGTCTTATCATCTTGTGTGGGGAGTATTTGTCTTCTCAGTCTGTAATTGTGCCTTTTTTCTTTGCTATTTTGTATTCCTATCACTTCATGTGAGGAGATCAACTGCTTAATTCATCAGATCCTAAAATAAATGCATAAAAATTATCTTGATGTGGCATTGAGGTTTCCAAGTGACAGGAACCAAGAGAAAAACAAAATTTAGGTATCTGGTGTTATTTGGGAGCCTGACATACATAGACAGAGACTCTGTCTCTACACATACACAGGATCAGCAGTGAAGCCAGCACACATAAACACATACTAGCAGCCCATCTGGTTACAGCACAGCTTTCTGAATATTTCAAGACTACTATTGAGACCTATTGCTCTAAAAAATTATTTCAAAATATTACTGACCATTTACAATTCACATGGTCATCCAAGAGCTCTGATGCAGATGTACAAGGAGATTAATGTCTTCATGTCTGCCAATACAACATCCATTCTGCTGCCCATGAACTCTTTGAATCAAAGAGTTATTTTGACTTCCACATCTTATTATTTTTGAAATAAGTTTTGTAAGGCTATAGCTGCCATAGATAATAATTCCTCTTGGCCAAGTAAATTGAAAACTTTCTGGAAATTAGTCACCATTTTATATGTCATTAAGAACACTTGTGATTCATGTGAGGAGGTCAAAACATGAATAGTAACCAGAGTTTGGAAGAAGTAGATTGCAACCTTTGGGATGATTTTTGAGGGATTTAAAACTTCAAGATAGGAAGTAACAAATGATGCAGTGAAAATAGCAAGAGAACTAACATTGGAAGTGGAATACGAAGATATTTTGAATTCCTACACTCTCATGAAAAACTGTTAACAGGTGAGTTGTTTCTTATGGATGAACAAAGAAAGAAGTTTCTTGAGATGGTGTCTACTCCTGATGAAGATGCTGTGAGCATTTTTGAAATCACAGCAAAGGATTAATAGTATTTTGTAAATTTAGTTGTTAAAGTAGGGACAGAGTGTGATAGGATAGACTCCAATTTCGAAAGCAGTTTTTTGGGGGGTAGAATGCTATCGAACAGCATCACAGGCTACAGATAAATCTTTCACGAAAAAAAAGAGTCAATCAATTTAGCAAACTTCACGAACTTCATCATCATTTTATTTTAAGAACTTGCCACAGCCACCCCAGCTTTCTGCAACCACCTCTCTGAGCAGTAAGCAACCATCGATACCAAGGTAGGATTCTCTACCAGCAAAAAATCATGACTCACTGAAGGTTCAGATGATTGCTAGCACTTTCTAATTATGATTTATTTAAATCATGACTCACTGAAGGTTCAGATGATTGCTAGCAATTTTTTCAAATTATAATATTACACTGTTTAGATATAGTGCTATTATATACTTAAAAGACCATACATAATGAAAACGTAACTTGCATATGCACTGGGAAATAACAACACAATTTTGTATGTAACTAGCTTTATTGTGGTGGTCTGGAACATAACCAACAGTATTTTTGAAGTAGCCTGTATATACCCAAAGAGGCATGTACATAGATGTATATAACATATACACAATATGTATACCTGTGCACAAGTATACATCTACACATGATGAGCAATTCAAACCACAAAGATCATATGGACTAATCCTGCCTTGTCCAGTCTCCAGGGTTCACTCCACATATGTCATTGCTGCCACTAGTCTTTTGAGAACCCTTCTGTATTTATTTAGGCCTATCATCCTGTCATATTCTCCCTCCTTTTCTCTTTCTCTCCATACAAAAATGTTATAGGTTATAAATAATCTAGATATATATGTGTGTGTGTGTATATACATATATATAGTGTGTATTCTTTTAGTTTACACATTAAATTTATCATTACCCAAGCAAGAATGTTCTATTTCTTGCTTTTTTCACTTAATAAACACAAGGGCATCAATTTCATTTGACATAGTAGAATGCCATGGTAGATGTCTCATAATTCATTCAGTCATCTATTTATGGCCATTTGTTTTATTCTAAAATTAAAATTGATGCAGTCTTAACATATGATATAGTCTTTTTACAATGAACATCTCTACCTTATCTCTCATTAAATATACTAAAGGCCAGAGAATGAGAGAATAACTCTGCTTTTATGGGACAAAACTGGAGTAGCTAGTTAAATAAAGCCTTACCTTTTGGTTCTTAACTACTCCCAGGGAGGAATATATTTAACCTGAGTGCCTTACTGGAAATATTAGAAATATCTTTCAAATTTAATTCAGATATACTTGCACACAAATGTTGCAGTTAGAATATAATTTCTTACAAACAGACATTTTGTCCATTTGATGTCATGATGCATAATAACTTTAAAATAAATTATAATATTAGTTGCTGTATTATATTTTTCACTGTAATATGGGTTGATCATGAACTCTTTCTAAAGGAATTTAATGCTGTCCCATATGTTAGGCATGTAAAGAATAGTGTTTAACATGATATACCAGTGTAGACCCAGTAAATCAGCTCTTTCCTTCTACAAAGCTAAAACTTTCCCTTTTATTTAAAGAAACTTTAAAATGTATTATTGAAAGTGGCCTTTTATTTCCTATGTGACAATTGGCAACAGATTAACAATTATACTCAAGAAGCTTTAGGATAATGGCCAAGACACTGAACTTGAGTTGGAAAATCTGGTTGCATGTTCTGGCTCTCTAACTCTGGAATGTGTATAAGCCTCATCTTCCTAATACCCAGCTTATTAAGTATGCAACTTGACAGTTACAACATGAGGATTAAATGAGAATTATGTTATGTAAAACCTTCCATAGTAAGACAGGTATTATTTGCTATTTTCTAAAGTATACACAAAGCAAAGAAATTTTATGTTATTTGATCTTTGTTGCTGAATTATAAATCAGAAGCAATAAAAACTACTGGTGACATCTTTTCCCACTTTTCCCAGCTCCCAACACTTTGGATTGAGAAATTAATTCTAATTCAAGAGCAGAAGAAATGTGAAAAAATGTAAATAGGCAGAGCTGTGTAGCACCAAGTACATTGCGAATTACTTTATACATGAAATTTTGTAATTTTTTATACGTATGTGAACTAATAAAGTCCAGAAAACTAGGAAACTTTAGAGAAAAGAACCTATAGATCGTAAACATAATTAAGATACTTTGTCTAATATGGAAAATAGAAGTTTTCTTTATAATCCTTCATTTCACTGGAATTTTGAGCTATGATTTCCTATTAAGTAAATTAAATTTGATTTTTTTTTTTTTTTTTTTTGTAGAGACAGAGTCTCACTCTATCGCCCTCCGTAGAGTGCTGTGGAGTCACAGCTCACAGCAACCTCCAAATCCTGGGCTTAGGCGATTCTCTTGCCTCAGCCTCCCAAGTAGCTGGGACCACAGGCGCCCACCACAGCGCCCGGCTAATTTTTGATGTAGTTTGGCCAGGTTTGAACCCGCAGCCCTCAGTATATGGGGTCGGCACCCTAGTCGCTGAGCCACAGGCACCACCCTGAAATTTGATTTTTAATTCAGTATTTAAATATTTTTGTTAGAGTTTTGAAACTGACTTACGTATCTGTAAGATAAGTTTGTTGTATTTTCTAGTGGGTAGATGAGGAAGAAAATCCAGTGTCATTGGTGAAAGTGAAAATAGCTAATGTTAACTTTATGACTATACATACTTTTAATATGTCAACTGTATATTAATAAGAATGTTTATAATATCTGTGCAACACTTGTTTCTTACAAAGCTGTTTAAATATTTCTCATCCTCCTTATGTGACTGATACTTCTATTTCCATTTTAGAGTTGTGGGAATTAATGTAAAAAAGCTCGGTGCCTGTGGCCTAATGAGCTAAGGCACCAGCCACATACACCTAAGCTGGCGGGTCCGAATCCAGCCTGGCCCGCCAAACAACAATGACGGCTGCAACCAAAAAATGGCCGGGCGTTGTGGCGGGCGCCTGTAGTCCCAGCTACTTGGGAGGCGGAGGCAAGACTCGCTTGAGCCCAGGAATTGGAGGTTGCTGTGAGCTGTGATGCCACAGCACTCTATCCAGGGTGACAGCTTGAGGCTCTGGCTCAAAAAAAAAAAAAAAAAAAAAGATGTACCTAATGTTTTCTAACTGAAAGTTCAATGCTGTCTAGTAATAAATTTGCTTTTTGAGTTATCAAGATGACTATAAAGAGCTAAAAAAGCTTCTGTAGCTAGACTATATGTACTGTAAATATCAGTTTCTGAAACTGTTATTATAGGATAAAGTAAGCTTCCTAGTTGCGTCTATTCTCTCACTTGCAAAATTGTCCTGGAAATGGATGCTAATAACTTGCATTTGGCTTGTGCTTTAATGCAGTAGACTACCACATTTCTTAATTGTGTATCATTTAGAGTGTGGTCTACCATTTAGATGAAAGAGTTCTGTTCAGCACACATGACTTAGAGGATATTGTGGTGAAAAGATATCAACTTTAGCCCCATTAATGTTTAGCTTATACTTGCATCTAATGGGTGATAATGCATCTTGCATGCCGTATGTGAAGATAAATTGACAGCATTGATAGGCTTACATTCCATAACAATAAGCTATTTCCCAAGCAAGTTCTACTTCTCTAATAAAATATGGCCTTTCATCTGATTGAAAGGTAAGGATTAGATGATGAATATTGCTTTTATTGACATAGTAACAAAATGCCCTCATCCTGGTGCACAATACATATTTGCATCATATATGAAAATATAGAGAACATTACCACATTGAAGAAAGTTAACATTTCTTGAAAATATGCATTGAAGCAGCATTAAGTTATCTGTCAGGAGATGCAGATTGTCTGCATATAACACTCAAAATTGAAGTCTAATTTTTAAGTGTTATTTATTTTTTTCTACCTTCTTGAAGACATGAAAAAACAAAACAAAGTTAAATCAGTTGATTAGTTGTTTGTATATTTCTGGAATTGTGTAAAAGTAGCAATCAATCAGTTCAACCATGTTAAAATCTTATTTCTTCAGACACATCCATTAAAAAGCTTTTTCAGTCATAGTTTCCTCATCTTAAAAATCTCTTTCCATGGATTTTTGAGTATGTGAAAATCTAAAAAATGCTAACTAAAACATAAAATAAGTCAATTTATTATTTTCCCCATTTCAGCATTATGATGGCAGCCATATGTAAAAAGTTGATTTTGAACCTATTTCATTACCCATTTCACTATGTGTTTGTAGTTCCTTTTATTTTTTATTTATTTTTATTTACTTAGTTTTTTAAAGGGTGGGAGTTTTTTTTTTTTAATTCTTTTTTTTTTTTTTTAATGACAGGGTCTCATTTTGTCACCCTCAGTAGAGTACTGTGGAGTCACAGCTCACAGCAACCTCCACCTCCTGGGCTTAGGCAATTTTCTTGCCTTAGCCTCTCGAGTGGCAGGGATGACAGGCCCCCGCCACAACGCCTGGCTATTTTTTGATGCAGTTTGGCCGGGGCCGGGTTTTAACCCGCCACCCTTGTTATATGGGGCTGGCACCCTACTCACTGAGCCACAGGCATTTATTTATCATAACAAGGATATACTCATATAATCAATTGAAGAGGTTTTAATTTTGATAAGTAACATTTACTGTGCTTTGAACTTCTCCCCAAAATAGTTTAATTAATGATCTTTAAAATATTTTTTTAGTAATTATTTTTTATTAAATCATGACTTTGTACATAGATGCTTTATGGGGTTCAGGGTACTGCTTTGTACTTCCTTTCAAATACACTGTTAGCTCATGTATGTTAGGACGTAATATTGTTGAGAAGTAGATAAAGTTATGGTTATTCATCCTAGAAAAAATGATCAGAAGCTTATACCACAACATATTTATATGTAGTTTCAAGAGGATTCAGATCTCTCCAAAACTCGTGACCCTTAGGATAAACATCATTTTTTATGAGTCATTTTTATTACTAAGAAGGAAAATGCCATCACATTATGTAAGCCATTCTTATAAAAATAAAGACATTTGGTATAGAAGCATGATAGTTTGTTTCCAAATAACTTGGTTTACTTTATATTTCTACAATATAGATAGAATCTGATAAAAATCTATAATATTAAATTTCACAAGATTTCAAATCGAGGAAGTATGAAACTATGTTAAATCAATATCTTATTACAAAATAACATTTATGTCTTATGTATCTGATAATTTTAATATTTCTGTAAGTGCAATCTAAACTTAAATAAAGAAAAATATATTTCAAATATATAAACATCCATATAGTTTACAAAGCATGTATATTGACACCTATGTTCCATTTCTTTCACTATGCAATGCCATATTTAGAAGTAAAATGTTAAATTAAGAACCAAAACAATAAACAATATCACAAAACATTTTATAAACTATTTCTAAATGATTTTGACTTCACAAATATTTTTGTGAATGTCTTTGAATAAAATATATCTGAGTCTAGAATCAGATGGTTATTGCTGACCAGAGGGCAGGCAGTGCGAAACTCCACTCCGGGTGTTGCGAGCATTTCTCTCTCTGCATTTTTTTCTTGATACATGTAATACGTTCAGGAACATCCAGGGAATTAATGATGGGATAAACAAATACTGCTTATGACACGAAGAAGGTGAAAATACAATTTTGATCTTTATATCAGAATCTTGTATTTAATTTTCTCAACTTTAAGCCTCACTTCTCTCCCACATCTTCTTAGGCTGCAATTTCCTGACTCTGAGTGCTTTTATTTCCTAGGGTAATTGGGAATCTGTTATTATTACAATGATAAAATATCAGAAACAGTTAACTCCCAAGAAATGATCTTTGCTGTAAGTAGGAAATACTGTGCTATGTTGGATTAACCATAATTCACGTGTAATTTTAATTTCTAGTATATTGATTTATTTTTAGTAGTTTAGGACCATGTATCTTTTTCATCACTTCCGTGTAGTACACATTGCCACACAGCTACACAATGAAAAGTATATAAATGGCTGTGCAATTGTGATCTGATTGTACACTCGCTTATTTCACAATATTGAATGCTTACTATGAGGCAGACCCTAAGCTACCTCTGAGAATGAAGCAAGGAATAAGATTAACCAAGTCTTAGTGGGTTTCTTTCTTATTAAAGAAATGGGTTTAGTGTTTAAAAAAAATATTAAAGAAGTAATTACACAAATTGTAACTGAAAATTTTCATCAAGGAATAATGCAGGGTTCCTCTTTCATGCATGTAGAGTGTATAACAGAGTCAGCCAGCCTGATGTAGGGGTCAGTGAGCTATTCATTCTTTGTTTCATTTACTCATTTAACTATTAGAGTTTCTCAGGGCTCTGTCCAATACGCATCCTGTTCTCAACTCCTGCTTAGATGGAGTTGCGGGTGAACTATTTTATGGAATTGAGAAGGTGCTGTTATTTAGGCAGGGGAAAAGCATGACATGGGATTGGTTACAGGAAGAGTGAATGCTCAAATTGTTATATGCTGAGAGGCCAGGTAAGATTCAGGTTACAAATGTGCCACTTGAATTAACAATTTGAGCTCATTGGTGATTACCAAGGTTAGCTTAACAGTATGAAGAGTGAAGATGGTCAGTTGGGAAGTAGTGTAAAGAGACATAGCTTAACTTCATTTGCTTACCAAAGCAAGCTTTATGAAGGCAGCAAATCTGTGTCCCCAGTAACTAAAACAATTTCTAGCACTTACAGAACTCATAAATATTTGTTAAATAAATGAAAGTTATGAGTTCTGGAGGGTATGCAGTTGTCAAATTTTATGAATCATTCAGGGTCTTGTAAATCATGCTAAGACATCGTGCTTGTGGCTTTCTAAGTACAGTATAATGGAAAACCATTCAAGGATTTACTCAGAGCCTAGCCAGATTCAATTTACATTTTAAAATGATCATGATGCCTCTGGTATAAAATAGATTGTAAGGAAGCAGGAAGACAAGTTATGAAGTTTTTGCAGTTTCATTGGGAAAAAAAATTAGAGTGATTGATCAAGCAATCTAGTCCAGAAAATGGGTGGTCAAAAAGTGACATATTTGCATTATAGGGGTAATGGCAAATCAATGAAGTTACAATTCATATGATAAATGATGAAAAGTTGCATCTCTACTTTTTAGATTGGTGATATTTTTAAGTGACATAATTCAAATTGGTTTTATCATTTCAGAAACATGACTACCCTGTGATTGATGTGTGGGGCTATCATAGTCTAACTCTGGATTCAAGATATTTCAAATCTTTCCTAGAATCTGAAATCATTCATTATTTCTATAAATCAGTCATTCTGTACCAATTTAATGCAATTCCATCATACTCTAGGCACTATGCTAAATATTGGGGATGGAATAGTAAGCAAGGTGAACACAGCTTGAAGGCCACGTGTGGATTATGTGAGGACATTTTTACTTATCTGTGGTGTTGAGTATCGTGAAAATTATGCATAGACTTTTGAAATTTTTTGCACATCGGCTTTTGTTAGTGTTTGTGCATTTAATTGTGACCCAAGACAACTCTTCTTCTTCAAATGTGGCCCAGAGTAGCCAAAAGGTTGGACACCCCTGATCCACAAACTGTTTGGTAACATAAATCAAGGCAATTAAAGCTATTATAGGAGGTCAAAATCCTAACTGGAAAAATATAATTTATGCAGAAACCTTGTTATCAAGGGCCAGCTGTCAATGGGGAGGAAGAACATGGTAAAGAAATGATAAAATATTCAGGCCAGGATTTATACAGAGGCTGGCTCACTGAAAGGAACTCAATGACCAGAAAATGATAAGCAATGATGCTGTTTGGTGGCAGGAGCTAAATGGAGCACAGTCATGGAATTCATGTTAATGATGTTGGATGTTATTTCCAGGACAATAGAGAAATAACTTGGCTTAAGCAGGGGAGCCATACAACTCATGATTTAGAATTGTAAACTAGATTCCATAGAGAGGTTTCTTGCTCTTGATTTTGTTGGCTTGAACTGAGTTCCACTTGCTTCATCTGTGGTGGAATTCAAAGCCTTCTTCATGGTTTCTTCAGATTATGAGATTTAACTACCTTCTGCTCCTCTCTGACTCTGTTTCAGGCTGATGGAGGATTGTATCTGCTTTTCACGTGGATTTACAACTCATCTCCTTTGTCAATTTCATAAGCAATCTACACACTAATTCTACTGAGTTTTATGGTGTCTTTAGGCAGTCACTAGGAAGTGGCTCGTTGTCATTCATTTAACTCTATCTCATTTTCTTATCTTTCTTATGTCATGGAGCCATAGGCAATGTTTTCCTTTGTATCTACAAACATTTCACTTATATTTTTAATTCTTAGGGTCTTATCTTCTATCATCAAACACCTATCCATATATTTTTCCAAAAAATATACTTCCATCTCTAAGACAAATTTTGGTTACAGCTGTTCATACAGACTATACTGTTCGTTCTGTAATTCAATAAACACTGTAACTACTTTGTAGACAAGTTATATTTTATTAGAAGTAAAAGTTCATAATGACAATGTAACCTTTGTATAAAATATGAAGAAATATTTGCTCAAAGAGGTCACGTTATTTGCCTTCTTGTTAATGGGAGAACCTGGAAAAGGCATATGCAGTTTTCCTAATCCCATATTCTTTCTGTTGAGTTTTGGACACTTTTATGTCTCAGGAAAATGAATAAGCTCCTAAATCCTCTCCATGAATTTATGTTTGGCCCTAATTGCAACTTGCATATGTGGCTTGGCCAAAATTTTTAATACATCGAAATGAATTATCTTATTCCACTCTGCTAAGATAACAAAATATCATAGTCTGGATAGCTTCAAAACAACAGAAATTTATTTCTTTCAGTTCTGGAGACTGGAAAATCCAAGATCAGGCACTTGAACTATTTGCTATCTGGTGCTGGTCATTTTGCTGGTTTTTAGTGCTCTCTGTGTCCACACGTGGTGGAAAACACAGTGCAGCTCTCTGGTGCCTCTTCTATAAGAGCACTAATTCCATTCATGAAGGAGCTGCCCTCATGAACTGGTCAACTCCCAATGACCCCACTCTTAATAAAATCCTTTTGGGGATTAGGTTTCAACATATGAGTTTTGGGGAGTACACAAACATTAAAAACAGCAGGAATGGTAAGTGTAGCTTTTATTGCACTACTTTACTAACTTTGTTCAGAACCATGTCCACTGTCTTAGTGCAGTATGAACTGATTAAACATTTATTTCTCACAGTCCTGGAGGCTAGGAAGCCCAAGGTCATGACACTAGCAGATTCAGTGTCTAGTGTGGGCTAGCCCTCTGGTTCATAGACAGCAGTCTTCTGTGTCCTTATATGGGAGAGGGTGTGAGACGTCTCTCTCTGTTCTCTTTTATAAAATCACCACACCCTTACATAAGGTGTCTGCCCCCATGACCTAACCATCTCCCCAAAGCCACACTTCCTAATACTGTAACCGTGAGACTGAGGACTTCATCATACCAATTTTGGGAGGATGTAAACATTCACAGCAAGCATCCACTCAAAAAGCCACAGAATCAAAGTGACAATAACAGCAAAGTATTATGTTTTTTCATAAACAAACAAAAAACCCCAAAAGATTGCTTATTTATGGAACTGTAGGTCAGCATACATATAAAACATTCAATAATTATTGGTGTTCTGGATTATTTATTTATCTATCTATTTTTTGAGACAGAGTCTCACTCATTTGCCTTGTGGTTGAGTGCTGTGGCATCATAGCTCGCAGTAACCTCAAATTCTTGTGCTCGAGAGTTCCTCTTGCCTGAGTCTCCAGAGGAACCAGGACAACAGGTGCCCCAATATGCCTGGCTATTTTTAGAGATGGGGTCTTGTGCTTGCTCAGGCTGCTCTGGAACTTCTCAAGCAATACGCCTGCCTGTGCCTCCCAGAGTTCTAGGATTGCAGGCATGAGTCACCATGCCCCACCCCATTGTTCTGTACTTTTTAATCTGGAAAAAATATTTAAGTCACAGTCTCTTGTTCTTTTACACAAGCAGGAAAGTAATGCTTCAAAGGAAAAGAAAGACATTAGAAAGAAAAAAATGGACTATATAATCTCTTTGCTTAATAACATAAATCTTTACTTTTCTCTAAGTCTCTGAAGCATATAAAATTATCATCAGCCCCTGAAATGTGCCTATTTATGACATCTGTGGCACACACTGTCTTTTTTTTCCTCCTCACCATTTTGATTCCTTCTTTTACTATCTTGGCTGTCCATACACTTCATATGGGCATTCTCCCCTAGGAGTTGCTGACTTTTTCTTATTTTCTCTGCCTTCTTTTCTCCTTTATCGTTTTCCTACACTTTCAAGATTAAATTATTTCCACTAAACAAATGATGCTTATGTCTTTATCTATGTCGTAGTTCCTCTTTTGTCAGGTAATAATATTTGCATTTTTAACAACCTTTTGGAAATTTTGGTATAGATGTACAATTATCAATGTCAACATGTTTAAAACCCTCCCAGAGAGTCTCTCTAATTTTCTCTTAAATATTTTCTGAATTCCACTCTTAACAATTCTCTCGTGTGTTACTGTCCCATAACCTACCATAAAAAAGTCTTATATCATATAGGACTCCTCTACTATTAGGAAGAAATTGCACCATCTGACCTTAAAGAAGATATTATAACAAAGTATTTCTCCATGGTTTTTATCAAAAAAATCCCATTTGATATGCATTTATCTATAAGAAGAGAGCATGAGCATAATTATAGTATACCATAAGTGAGTGTATGGTTGCAGAAACAACCTCTAAATTGTAAAGAATTGCTAAACCATAATGTTTTTTATGTATTTACTATTTTTTGATTTTTTATCATTAAGCTTTTTAGAACTACATAAAGTGCTATCAATGCGAAGCAGCAAAAATGCAAATATCCAGATTTGAAGGTCTATTATTATTTTATTAAAACTATTGCTATAGTTTAACATCAATGGCTATAGGTAAATTTAGTTTTTTCTATTTGTTTCATTTCCTGAATTATTTATTTTTCTCTTATACAAACAAACCTATGTGTTATTTCCAAGATTATAATGTGCAACACAAGTGCATAACGTTTTCCCTGCTTACATATATTACATATTAAATTGCCTTAGAGCAGGAAGTAAATATTTAACTAATTAACAAAATTATTGAGTTTCCCCCCACATAGAAGACTACTAGATTGGCTGTTTTCAAATGTCAGTTTTCAAGTTTCCAGTGATCCTCTACATTTGAGGAAACTCATCCAAATGAAACCGTAGAAACACTGAGTTTTCTTTTTTTAATTGGAGAATTATAATACCATCAACCTCAATCTCTGTAGGATCTGAATACCAGTTGGAAAGTGAGTTGAGGATAGATAACATATAACATACTTAAATGTTTCTGATTTTTCTACATTTAATGAAAAACCTTTTGCAAATGTTTTCAACCACTCTATCATCTTTGGATAAACATTTTCCACAGCCTTCACTGAATCCTCTTTGCCACTTAGTGGCTGAATGAATTTGAGCATTATTTTTCCTTTCAGTTTTTTTGATTTTACCTATGTAAAAAAAGTGGGGATAGTAAGGAGGTTGTTGAGAAAATGACATTAGATAGTATAACTAAAGAACTTCACTTAGTGTCTGGAATTTAATTAAGTGCTCACTAAATGTTAAATGCTATTATTATATATCAAGAAACTACTAGATGATAAGGACTAGATTTAGGTACATTGTAAAAGAGATATTCTCTTATATCATTCATGTCACAGAATATTATAATTGTTCTATTTCCTAGCACGAACAATGGCAGATCAATTGTACTTAGCACATTTTTTAAAATGTGTCTACATAAGTTGTTTTAATCCATTGTAAGTGTTTTGATTTCTCCTGGTAGCCAACCAATAAGGAGATTTTAGGCCTTTAGTTTCTTTTCTATATATTCATTTGCAAACAGAAAATATCTCTAAGTCGTGATAATTGGAATATTAAAATAATAAGTGATTATACTCAAATTAATACCAAAAGAGTATAATGCAATTAATTTTACTTAATTAAACCTAAAGACCTCAATATATCTTCTATTTGAAGCCTTGGTGGAACATGTAAAATTATCATAATGAATAATGATAACATAAATCTTAATTCTGAGAAAGCATAGAATCCAAAGCTTTTTCCTGAAGTTGAACAACGTTTCAATGTGCTTTAAATTATGGAGCTGATTATTCATACACATCATAAATCATAAAGAAATGCAATATTTATTGCACCCAGGAAGCCAATACAACAGGGACTAAAAAATTATTCAATCCTATAATTAAATTATTTTAATCCAATTAGTTATTCTATCATAAGCTTTTTATTAGGCAATAGCACTTTCTGCTTATATCAATTTTTTTCTGCTAAGAAACAAAGGAGATGCAGTAAAATTTTTTGATGGACATTTATTTACCCTTTGAAATGTCACTTAAAAGAAAAAAATTAAGTGATGTTTTTTTACTTTGAAGGATCACCTCTTTGCCTTTAGTAAGTGAAGGAATTTATTAGAATTCTTAGTTATGATTCATAAATTATGTAATTTACGACTCAGATTGTGCTAGGAAAAAGAGGTAACACCACTTCATATAGGTCTAGCTCACTGCTTCATACATCGGCATCCTTAGAAGCACAAGCTGTCCTAGATAATGCAAAACAATGCTGGGTTCATCATTTAAAGTTGCTCAAATTAAATAAAATTCTTTGGGTTTTTATCTAGTTTTCCTGCCGATTCTTTTAATAATATTAGAATGAAAGCGGTTTGTTTTTGAGGTTGATTTCTTTTTTCTTCTTAAAGCATGAAATCTGAACAGATGGGATCTCAGATTCAGCTTAGTGAGAACTGAAGTTGTTTCATGCACGTTTTTTTGTCTCTAGAAACAAAACCAACAGCATTAATTTAGCCTGAATCTGTACAGTACCAGTATTGTCCATCATAGCTCAATGATGAAGTGTTAACTGCAGCTGCAGATTCAGTATCTAGGCTTTTGTTGTATTTCTTTTTTTAGGAAGCCTTTAATGAGATTCCTTTTTAGTTTAGGGCCTCCCCCCACCTTTTTATTTGCAGATGCTCTTTCAACAAAATACTTAATTTGCTAAAATCTGGCATCAGTAATAAGAAGGATACTTTAATATACTATGTTGGAATTAAGCTTGAATTAATTCTCAGTTATCACCCATTTTCTTAAGCAAGAGGAAATAAAAGATTATACATTGTTAAATTTATGACTATATTTATTGGCAACTATTTACAAACTTTTCCCCCTGATATTGACTAGTGGATTGTAAATATTTTCTGGTAATATCCGCCTTGCTGGGTAAATCATTATAATTAAGTATCGGAATGCCTCCTGTATTAGGTGTGATATAACTTAGATTCTCCTGTGTTCTCATTTGCCAAAAATCTATTTTATATCCTTACACTGTGAGAGCATTTCTCAATATATCTCCAGATATTTAGACCATTAGTTAGGTATTTTTAAAATGGTTGGTGCTATATGACACAGTAATTTTCTGAGCAATGGTTATATATTAACTCATCAGACAATAAAAGTTATTGTGTCATAGAATTTTAGAGCCCAAGGGGAACATTGAGCTTATGTAGCCCTACTGTATTGGTTTTTAGATGAGACACCACATCTCTAGGTATGTTCAGTGACAGATTTCAAATTGTACCTGACTAGTGACAATGCCAAGAGACCCCCCAAGTGCCAATACAACCCATTTTTTGATGTCTCATAATAGTTCTCAGCGGACTTGACCCCTTTGTTGTTGTTTCTTATCCAAAACACAGTTACATTCATTGCATTTGACACTCTAGTCATGTTAATTATATAAACTACAATTCATCCATTGCATGGAAGGAGAATAAAGCTATTCATTCATGCCAAGGTTTAAGCACACTTTAGACAATGCATTTTATTGTGTCTTATGAATAAAGACATTAAAACTATCATATCCTGTGAGTGAAGAACTCGTGTGTACCTCTCAATACCAGAAAGAAAGCTTCTCAAGAAATACAAAATACTTGAAAATTCCTTGTATCAATTGATTGTGTTACTCTTCTTTTTACTTTAGTTCTCCGTAGCTTTTAATCACTTATCCAGACTTTTTGATACAATTCTACATTTCTTTTTCATGACTACATCAAGAACGCACATATTTCAATTACATTTATTAATTTTTATTACTTCTGGAGACTGTTTCTGACGTTATCACTGACTTAAATATTTTGGTAAACATGCATGTATTTTTTGGTTCTCATTCCCATGAAAACAGCATATTCTTTACTGTGACTACGGAAATGTTACAGTACACAGAATCACCATCTTAGTTACTGAATGGATTTCAGTCTGGGACGATTAAGGTGAAGGGCTGAATTCTAAAGGATTCTTATGTAATTTGTATTATCATTTTCCCAACAGGTATCCAGCAAGCATGACCGTATGGGTGTGTGTGTGTATCTTCTATTTATGCTTCAAAATTCCACTTAAATGTTACCTCTAAGAGTAATATTGCTCAATACCCCCTCCAAAGCCAAATTATTTCCTTTCTTCACTGTATCCTGACGACAAAAATGCTCAATCATAATTAAACATGTATCTCTCTAAATCTTTTCTTTTTTTTTTTTTTTTGTAGAGACAGAGTCTCACTTTATCCCCCTCAGTAGAGTGCCCTGGGATCACACAGCTCACAGCCACCTCCAACTCCTGGGCTTAGGTGATTCTCTTGTCTCAGCCTCCTGAGTAGCTGGGACTACAGGCGCCCGCCACAATGCCCAGCTATTTTTCTGTTTTGCAGTTCGGCCGAGGCCGGGTTTGAACCCGCCACCTTCAGTATATGTGGCTAGTGCCCTACTCGATGAGCCACAGGCGCCGCCCCATCTCTCTAAATCTTAATGTGGACTGTGAACTCTTCAATGGTG
>CAUYRH010031193.1:0-27885 GCA_963574655.1 Perodicticus potto
TGTCTTCATATAATGATTAAAAGGCCATGAAGGCTATGTTAAATAGTTCAATGAAAATATTTCAGATTGTATATGAAGTCAGAACATTGTGCCCCATGATTGCACCAATGTACACAATTATGATTTAATAAAAATTAAAAAAAAATTAAAAGGCAAATGACAGGGCAGTGCCTGTGGCTCAATGAGTAGGGCGCTGGCCCCATATACCGAGGGTGGCAGGTTTCAACCCAGCCCTGCCCAAACTGCAACAAAAAGTAGCAGGGCATTCTGGCGGATGCCTGTAGTCCCAGCTACTTGGGAGGCTGAGGAAAGAGAATCGCCTACGCCCAAGAGCTGGAGGTTGCTATGAGCTGTAATGCCACGGCACTCTACTGAGGGTGATAAAATGAGACTCTGTCTCTTAAAAAAAAAGGCCAATGACAAACCAGAAAAAAAACTTGCATTATGTCAGGAAATAATGCAATAAGCAAAAGACAAATATATCTATAAAGATAAATGGGCAAAGGATATGAAGAGGCAAATCCCCAAAGAAGAAATAAAATTGGCAAATAAGTATATGAAAACATTTACTAGTAATTGAAAAAGTACAAAATAATAATGGTAGATGAGTTTTCTCATAAGAAATTGATAAAGAAGATACGGGAAGGGCAGTGCCTGTGGCTCAAAGGAGCAGGGCGCTGGCCCCATACGCCAGAGGTGGCAGGTTCAAACCCAGCCCCGGCCAAAAACTGCAAAAAAAAAAAAAAAAAAAAAAGAAAGAAAGAAAGAAAGAAAGAAAGGAGATATGGGAAAACAGCTATTCCCATAAGTTACTGGAAATATAAATTGGCAGAACCTTTCTTTTTCTTTTTCTTTTTCTTTTTTTTTTTTTTGCAACAGAGTCTCAAACTGTCTCCCCAGGTAGAGTGCTGTGGCATCACAGCTCACAGCAACCTCTGACTCTTGGGCTATTCTCTTTCCTCAGCCTCCCAAGTAGCTGGGATTACAGGTGCCCACCACAATACCCAGCTATTTTATTTTTGTTGCAATCGTCATTGTTTTAGCTGACCCAGGCTGGGTTCGAACTTGCCAGCTCCAGTGTAAGTGGCCAGTGCCCTACCCACTAAGCTATGGGTGCTCCCAGAACCTTCTTTTTTTTTTTTTTGGAGACAGAGTCTCAGGCTATCACCCTGGGTATATAGAGTGCCGTAGCATCATAGCTCATAGCAACCTCAAACTCTTGGGCTTAAGTGATTCTTTTGCTTCAGCCTCCCAAGTAGCTGAGACTCCAGGTGCCTGCCACAATGCTTGGTTATTTTTTTGTTGTAGTTGTCATTGTTGTTTTAGTAGGCCTGGACTGGGATCAAACTACCAGCTCTGGTGTATGTGGCTGGCGCCCTGCCCAATGAGCTATGGGCGCCGCCCATTCAGAACCTTTCCTTGATGACAGATGAGAATGCATATGAAAAAAATTGGGATACTTTTGTCCCAATAATTACAGCTCTAGGAATTTATCACTGCTATGCATAAAGATATCACAAAAAATGTGTTTATCATAGTATTTTTAAAATAGTGAAAAATAAAAAAACCACAAAGTTTTCCAAAATATAGGACCGCTATAATAATTTATTTCAGATTCTCATATACTGTACAGTGGCATATTATGTATTATAGTATTTACAAGTAATGTAGAATGACTACTTAATGACATGTAAAAGTAAATTTGACATATTAAGAAAAATAAAATAAATGCAAAATAGCTGGTTGTTCATTAAAATCCAGTAATCCTAGCATCTTGGGAGCCTAAGGCAGGAGGATCGTTTGAGATCAGGAGTTTGAGACCAGCTTGAGCAAGAACGAGACCCCAAATTAAAGACAGAAAACATTAGCTAGATATAGTGGCACATGCCTGTAGGTCCAGCTACTTGGGAGGCAAAGGCAGGAGGATCGCTTAAGCCCTGGAGTGTGAGGTTACTGTGAGCTATGCACTCTACCCAGGGCAACAGAGCAAGACTCTCTCAAAACAAAAAAAGTTAACTGTGTTTATTTTAGTGTGTGGAGATTATGACTATGATATATTTATTTACTTGTCTCTGATTTCTAAGCATGAATTTTATGATAAGAAAACTTTTTTTTTTTTGTAGAGGCAGAGTCTCACTTTATCGCCTTCGGTAGAGTTCATGGCATCACACCGCTCACAGCAACCTCCAACTCTTGGGCTTAGGCGGTTCTCTTGCCTCAGCCTCCCAGTAGCTGGGACTATAGGTGCCTGCCACAACGCCTGGCTATTTTTTTGTTTTGCAATTTGGCCGAGGCCGGGTTTGAACCCGCCACCTTAGGTATATGGGCTGACGCCCTAGTTGCTGAGCCACAGGCGTTGCCCAAGAAAGCTATTTTTAAAGTAATGATTGATTTTAAGCAGGAACTTGTAATGTATATACTTTAGTTCTGTGTAATATGCTCTGTCTATACACATTTACTTGTTCAATGATTCTCCAACAACAGCATAAAATGTCTAATGAAAGAAACTAAGGGAGTTGTGGGTGGAGTAATTAGATTTATGGATTGAGGTAAGTGAGAAACTAAAAAGACAGCTTTTAAAGAAAAGTTAGTTCTAAAAAACTTTCTTTTGTTTTATTATAGTTTCTTTTTTTTTTTTTTTTTTTTTTTTTGAGACAGAGTCTCATTATATTGCCCAGGGTAGAGTACTGTGCTGTCACAGCTCACAGCAACCTCAAACTCTTGGCCTTAAGCAATTCTCTTGAAGTAGCTGAAGCTACAGGCGCCTGCCCAGCGCCCGGCTAGTTTTTGCCTGCAGTTGTCATTGTTTGGCAGGCCTGGGCTGGATTCAAAACCTCCAGCTCCTGTGTATGTGGCTGGCACCCTAGCTGGTGAGCTACAGGCTGTTTTATTACAGATTTAAAGCTGAATTTACTAATATAGAATATGATTATTTGGCAAGGTCTGTGTTACTATGATTTTAAGAATTGAGAATTATTACTGAGAGAATTAAAAATAGGTGCTAACAGGCCTAAATGCTGTTGTTGTTGTTCTGGAAAAGGTAGCTAAATAAGGTAAGTAAGGTGTTAAAATATGAGTTAAAAATGTTGCTTGTGGTCGATTTGTATTTATTTAAATATCCTTTTTCAAAAAAAATCATTGCTGGTAGATGTCAAAATGAGATTTGTTATTCTGTATAGTATAGTTAATTATGATAAATTGTGACTACTTTTAGTCACAATTAGGCTGAGAAATCTTTAGAAAAGATTTTATTAAAATTATCTCTAGCTTCCTTATTCTGTTGCCTTAATGCAGTGTTCATATTTTGTCTCTTTATACCCAAATGCTTTAGAGATAAAAGTTATATTTAACAGATTTGATCAGATCAATCTATTTAATCTAATTCTCAGCTTGGGCTTTTTAGTAACTTTGTATTTTTATTTATTTTTCTTTAAGATTATATTTGGGAATTTAAATATCTTTTTGTTCAGCGCAATTGCCTACTAGAAAACCTAGAATTGCATACAACACTGTGGTCATCCTGTGAGTGCTTGTTTGATGATGATATAAGGGCAATTACATTTAAAGCAAAATTTCAAAAAACTGCACCCTCCTTTATGAAGATGTCAAACTTAGCAACCCACCTACAGGAGAAGTGTTCAGGTAAGATCCTTATATTTATAACATATGGCTAGTTTTAGTAAACCAAAATGGCTACCATTTTTGTGGTGAAAATGTATAATTTAATATAAAAATGAAATAATAGATCTTTGCAATAGCTGAACCAGATAATGACAACTTCTTAGCCTTTGCTTCTGATCTTTTGAAGTTAATTGGTAACTATTAGAGATCACTTAAAAATATTTTTTGTGGGGCGGTGCCTGGGGCTTAAAGGCATAGGGCACGGGTCCCTTATGCTGGAGTTGGTGGGTTCAAACCCAGCCCCGGCCAAAACTAAGAAAAAATATATATATTTTTTGGCTGGGCACCTGTGGCTCAACGGGCTAAGGTGCCAGCCACGTACACCAACCAAAAAATGGCCGGGCGTTGTGGCGGGCGCCTGTAGTCCCAGCTACTTGGGAGGTGGAGGCAGGAGACTCGCTTGAGCCCAGGAATTGGAGGTTGCTGTGAGCTGTGATGCCACGTACTCTATCCAGCTTGAGGCTCTGTCTCAAAAAAAAAAAAAAAAAATAAAAAAAATAAAGTCAAACTACCTAGAAAGTTTGTTTAAAAACCTTATTGGATTTAGGTGGGCATACAGTTTTAATGCAGAAAAGAAAGCATTCGAACCAATTATTTGTCTTAATGTGTGATAATCTTAACAACACATTCGGTTTATTGCCTATATCCCTCATTTAGTAACTTATGGCATTCGCTACATCTCGAATCTTAGAAGTTCTTAATTGGGTTGAGAGGCAACGGGTCTCTCTGTTTTCCAGCTTTACCTCCATGGAAGAATTTGAGTATATAAATGAGGTGAAATCAAAGCCGTTATTTATTTATTTAATCTTAGGGTGCTGTTTACATAATTTAGAGACATCACTGGTATTAAAATAGATTTTATATCCTTTAAGTGGAATGTTCTTAGAAATTAGCCGGACTTTATCTCCTAGCCCCTCTTGTCATTAGTTGAGGCCATGTGACAGAATTCTAGCTGGCAGATCGCGAGTGAAAGTGTTACTTACGCTCCACTTTCCTGTCCGGCTCCTCAAAACCTGTCAGGTTCCTCTCCATGCTCCCTTTTCCCTTCTAGCCGGCGGGGATTCCAATGCAGTCAGGGGCCTCTTGCTATCAAATACATGTAACAGATGGCAAAGACGCCCTCGCCTTTGTCAACATAGTCTCTAAATTGTCGTGCCCAGGAGTTCCACAAAGACCACGCTGTCAAACAAGCCAAATTCATAGCCCTTTATTGAAGAGCCAGCCGGCGATGGCCTCAGTGTCCCAACATGGAGTTTCTGAGAGCAGCCCCGAGTGCTTAAGGGGTTGGATTTTTTTTTTTTTTTTTTTGAGATGGAGCCTCAAGCCAAGCTGTCACCCTGGATAGAGTGCAGTGGCATCACAGCTCACAGCAACTTCCAATTCCTGGGCTCAAGCGATTCTCCTGCCTCCACCTCCCAAGTAGATGGGACTACAGGTGCCTGCCACAACACCGGCTATTTTTGGTTGTAATTGTCATTGTTGTTTGGCGGGCCTGGGCTGAATTTGAATCCGCTAGCTCAGGTGTATGTGGCTGGCGCTTTTGCCATTTAAGCCACAGTCGTCAAGCCAAGGGGTCAGATTTTTAAGGCTTGGTCTGCATCCTGGTTGGCACGCAGGCTGTCCAGGTGCATCCGGGTAGGTAGTGATCAAGCATTGTACACAAGCAGAATTTTGTGGTTAGTTAGCCGTATGTCACACATCTTTGTTTTACTATTTTTCCCCTATACATCTGAGTTTTAATACTTTCCCCCATACATCTTAGATTCAGTATTTTTCCCACATGGTGTTATTTAAAGATCAGTCTGGGGACAGTTGGCGCCTCCGGGTTCGTTTCCCAGGGAGTTAGTCAAGCAAGAAACTGGGAGTGAGCTAGAACCAAGAAATCAATTAGTACTTTCTCACTTATTTTGGGTGAACTAGACTTATTTCATTTCCTTTTGTGAAAGCTTGCAGTCCGGAAATTTGCCAGGAGTTACTTGGTATTTTTCCATTATAGCCTACGCCTGACACTTTTTGCGTTAGCCTGGGCCCACGAGGCCTAACAAAATAACTACTTAGAAGAAGAATAGCTTCCTGATTTATCCATTGTCCAGTACTGTTCAGTAAGTAAAAAATAAACCTCTCTTATATTGGACCCATTTTCCATTCAGGGACTTATTTGTTGCAATAGTTGGCTTACTCTAGCTGTTACACATTTTAATCTATGATTAGGGAATGCCTTTAAGTTTTATCTATCCAAATAGTGTGTCTTTGTCAGCAACACGGTGCCCACGGGTTTCATCATGAAACTAAGCTTGAGAAGAGGCAGAAAAAGGCATAAAAGAAGATTTAGCATATTTCATAACCACATTCTCTCGGCTGGCACTATTCATCATGTTCAAACGTCTTGTTAAGTTCTCTGAGATTGTTTCCCTTTGTGTCTGGTACGGAACTGTTCATATTACTCAGAGGAGTGAAAATTACTATTGTGGTTGCTCCTGTGTGTTTTTCAGGACAATGTAAAGAACTGTTATCTAGATCAAAGCCAAATTTGAGGGGAAAAAAGTGATGCAGAGGAAGGGAGAGAAGGAGCAAGTGGGAGTTTACGAGGCCCTGACTGCGCTCGGAGGTGGTGACATCTAAATACAAGTCATGGTGCTAGAAAGCGCGTTCACGATACCAATGCCGGGCACATTGTCAAGAAAGAAGGGGGGCTCTGTGCAAATCACTGAGATGCTCTGGGCCCAAGTTTTTAAACATAAAGGGGTATCTGCGCAGATAATTTCTAAGATGCCCACTTTAAATTTTGATCCCAAGTCATGTGTGTGAGAATGCAATGTGCTGATGGCCAGACAGTGGTGCCATAACATCATAAATGTCGGAACCCACCCCCACTCCGTTCTCCCCTCCTGTCTTCCCAAAACTCTGTGGCTCATTAATATACACACATATCACATTGCTTCAGGGCTCGGTGGTGACGTTCAGTGACATCTCATGCAGATCTGTATGGGTAGGGCACCTGGGGCAGCTACATTCAGTTTTAATTGCAACAAAGCAGAGCAGAAGATATTTGGCATTAGAGAGAATCTTAAGCCTTTATTCCAATTCCACCAAGGGATACAAAAGTCAAAGACGTTTTAAGCCAGGGAGTCTGAAATATTTAAGGCCATCTGCATTTTCTCAGTAAGTGGCCATCACCTGCAACTGCTCTCATTTTCATTTAAAAGCAGAAGTGACAATGATTTACCCTAGGATAAAAGATACATTTGCATTCAAAATACCAAAGTCTTCATTTGGTATTTTGCCCCTGCCATAATTACGAGTCATTTGTCTAAGGCTACTTTCCATTATAGATAAAAATATCATTAACAGGAGAGTTAAGTTTTACACAATGGGAGTAGAAGCAGATCTCTTGTTTTTTGTATCGCAACATGCTTGAGCTTCCTCATGAAGTTTGAACTTGAAGTCACTCATGTTCAAATGCCCAAACACTGCAAATTAGATGCGGTGACAAGCAAGCACACTGCGTGATGCTGGGTAGCACTTGACCCTCCCAACTCCTGCGTCTCCGACCCTCAGCTGAGGCCTTTACAGCTGCCCCACACCAGTGTACCTTTTCAAGTTAGGTAATGCCGACTTAAGATGCTGACATCTGAGCTCTGAGGCTGGTCACCATGGATGCGCCACTGCTGTCCCCTTGTCCCTTTTGTTTTTTCCTAAGCCATTCATTCATTGAACAAACATTTTTTTTTTTTTTTATTTTTTGGAGATACCTTTGTGCTAGACAATTTCATGGGTCTGGAGATACAAGGGCAAGTAGGACCATTTATTCCATGTTTTTGCCATCTAGTCCAAAAACCGGACACTGACAATTATGAGTGTAATAAAGGGAGGATTTGCAGAGTAAGAGCGAGTGAGCTGAGCCATCATGGATGGATAGAAACTAGGGGAAGAGGCGGAAGAGGAGTTTGAAGGGTGGGGGCAGTTTCAGCAAGTAAATTCATGCTGATTATATACAGCAAACGTATGTCTGATCCCTCCAGGGCTTTGGTATCTGTGTGTCCTTAGAATGTCAGAACAATTCAGCAGACACAGGAGGACATGAGGCTGGAGAGACCAGCCGGCGTCTTGTCCCATAGGTCCTAGCGTGCTGTGTTTTCCAGTTTTGGCTTTATATCTGTGCATAAAAGTCATTGAGTTGTTTAAACAGGTGAGCCAGATGGTCTTCCGGTCTTTGACAGTGATCACGTGGAAAATGGAGTTGAGGGAATGGAGAAGAGACCGGACTTTCAGAGGAAGCGCCGTCTCTTCCATGGAAGTGATCACACACAATTCCCCCAGACGGAAGGTCTGCCCGGGGCCTCCTCCCATCTGTGCTGGTTGATATCCCATCATATTTCTGTGCCAGCCCAGATTCCATTCCTTCTGTGGACCCTGCATTATTCCCACTCTCAGGAATTGCCTCTCCCTTTGAACTCTGTCCGTTTTTGTCTGCTCTGTCACTGCACTCAGACTACAACCAGCCTGGAGTGTTATTTGTTGTGTTTCTCTATGAACCTCATCTCTTCCACAAAGCTCTTGAAGAACAGCGAAGTGTCTATACTTCTTTAAGTCTTAGGCATCTAGAAAGAACCTCGGAGATCATCTAATCCTCATCTGATGGATGAAGAACTTGAAGCCCAGAAAGATCAGTGCTTTCCTGGACCTCTTGGTGGCCAGGTTTTTATCTTTTCTAACAAGTTATCCAACAAGAAGATTAATTTTCTGGTTGATGATGATGACTTAGGTATTTATAATTTTATTTAAAAACTATGATTCTTTGAGGATTAAAAGATGAGTCTTTTTTTTTTCTGATACAGGTTTTCCCTCTGTCACCCTGGGTAGAGTGCCGTGGTGTCATAGCTCACAGAAAGCTCTAAATCCTGGGCTCAAGTGATCCTCTTGCCTCAGACTCCAGAGTAGCTAGAACTACAGGTGCCCACCACTACTGGCTACTTTTTCTATTTTTAGAGATGGCGTGTCGCTCTTGCTCAGGCTGGTCTCGAAGTCCTGAGCTCAAGCCATCCATCTGCCTTGGCCTCCCGCAGTGCTAGGATTATAGGCGTGAGCCACTGTGCCCAGCCTTTGAAGGATGAGTCTTATTCATTCATACACTTTTTCATTAATAACAAAAGGCCAAGTTCATGTGCTTTACTTTCCTCCCATAGGGAAGCCCAGCAAATGCTGCGGAATGTGTGAGCTCCAAGAGGAGGGCAGGATTGAATAGTCGCTGCTGACCGGATTAGGCGTGCCCGCCCGCACTCCCTCCCTTTCTTTTTTCTTTCTTTTTCATTCTCCTTTCCTCATCCTCCTTCTTCAGTTTATTTTCTTTCTATGAACTTAACATTGGCAGACTAGTTCTCCATTGGAGCATAAAGTAAGAACCGTTCTTTTCTCTCTAAGCATAGGCGCTCTCTGTGCACACCCCACGTCACCCCTCTTGTTCTCTGCTCTCCCATAAACAATGATTAAGCCCAGGGCGGAGCCTTTAAGAGCGGGGTAGAGAATGGAGGCCATGCAGAACGCGAATTATTAGCCCAACCAGGGGCACATAGGAATTTGGATATGACAAATGCTTTACAGAGATCTCAAGGCTTAAAATACATTGTCAGCTCAACGCATGCAGAGGCTGTGTACGTAACACAATTGGGTAAAGCTGCTTGGTGGACACTGGGGACCTGGCCCATGAACGTCCTGATATGGTGATTGCTTCTTAAATTCAGTCATTTGCTACTATGACAGAATTTGGACAAATTCTACCAGGTTTTCCAATTTTCCAAGGCAGTATGGAAATCCAGATTTTTATGTGAAATAGATTAAATCTGAAATAATGGCCGTGGCTTTAAAATTTTAAGGCTCTTTGCACAGAAAAACATTTTTGCAGATGGCCTGAAGTCTTGTTAGTTTGCAATTTTCTCCTTTCAAACATTCTAGAATCTTTCTTCTAGTTACTATCTATACGAACCAATCAATATACTATTAATAGTTCTGAGGCATTTTGCATATGTCCAATATTATTCAGGATACTTAAGAGAACGCATAAAAGTTAAGGGCATGTTTTGGCCACAATAAACTTTCAGTCTTGTTGGGTAATGTGAAACCTCATATAAAAGACATAACAAATATCTTAAATGCAAATATAAAGTGAGGCAGCCCATAAGTTAAATACGAGTCCCTAGATCCCACCTTTTGAGGCCAATTTAGCACCACCTCTGAGTTACATTATATGCTCTACAAACCTACATATGTCTTTACAAATTCATTAAGCTCATGATAGTACAATTAAGAATCTGCTTGAACCTCTTGGGTCACGATTGTCTTAATTTATATTCATTCCTCCCACCTTAAGCATAATGGTTACACACGATGGTAAATGCTTGTGGAATGAGCCAATAGCAAATCAGAGTTTATGGGAGTAATTTGATCATTACAAGTGTTTCATTAAATGGGAGAGAAATGGTGCCAGAAAGACCGTGTAGAGAATGATGTGATAGGCGCGGAGAGGATTTCCACACGGGGAGAGCCCCGTGTCACCTCATTGTAGGCGAGGAACATTAATGATGAGATTACCGTGAGAGTAAGTAGATCCATCTGCAGTTTGGGGCTCCATTTTCATAGCATGATTTTATTTGAATATGGTTTTGACATGGTTCAAATGCTGCAGCTCAATGTTACGTGTCCACTTTTCAGAGTATTCCCCTCCTAGTTGACTAGCGTGTTTGGTAATAAGCCTATAATCCTCTGAGGAGGTAAGGCTGAGTTGGGGCGTCACGCTCCACCGTAATGATAAATCTTTCCTTCATCTACTTGGTTGATTGGGAGATGAATACTCAGCAAGAGGAAATGTTTTCTCCACTAGGAACGATTTGGAATTACTCGTATTCCTCCCTGTAGTGCTGATAAGGGAATTTTTAGAGCTACCTACTGTGATGGGAGACCAAAAACTTTTGGGAATTGGGCTTTATTCTTTCAAGCATTTCTCTATTTTTTGGTTAAGTGGTTGTGCTCCAGAGGCCCCACTGGAGAAAATTTCCCTTTCGCATGGTTGACACTTCTCCCGCATAGCATGGCCAACAAGAGACTGGGTTAAGAGAGCTTCCTGGTATTTTCCAGATGCCTTGGTGACATGTGAATCTTGCCCACAAAATTCTCTGCCCTTGAAATTTTCTTTACCTCCTTTCTGAAACCACAGCCTTATTCTAGAAGTTCCTTGAAGTTCTGTATAATACAGATAGTTACATGGCAGAGGCCAGATCATTTTTTCATTGTGGGCTTTCTCTTAGAGACTATGACAAGAATAGTCTAAGAACCTCAAAAGGTAAATTTATCAGCCAGTCTAAAGCCTTACTTTTTTACGATAATTTTATTTATTCATGTGTATTGCAAGTGATCAATCATTCTGCCAAATGTCCTGTACTAAATGTGCTAATGAACCAGTGAATCAAATATTTTGAAAGTATGGAAACACGTAACATTGATTTTCAATATTTGAATCCCATCCACAATCTGCTCAAGGAAAACAACTGTATAAGGATGGATTTCCATGTAGTGTTTTCTTAGTTGGCAGCAGAACACTTGTTAGATTCATCGCTGACTTTTTCCCCCTGTAACACTCTCTGTTCTGAGTCCACTGAGTCCTTAGTGATGGTCATAGCAATAACAGAATTGTATTATCCATTGTCTACTGAGCACTAGTAAAGCCTGGTTTTAGACTTATCTGGATTTTTCCTTTAAGGAATGCAAATAATTCTCAGGTTATTTTAGGAGACAGATTGTTGACACCGGTTGAATGTCAGGAGGTAGGTGGGAGTGGGGGCGAGGCAGTGTGCCGAGATGTGGAAAATGGGGAGAGGAGACGGAGGGAGAAGGGATGAGTTCTGCTCTGCTCCAACTCCGAACTGGGTCAGTCAGTCAAGCTCTCTGAGGCTCAGTTTCTTCATCTCGAAACCAGGGATAACAACACCCATCTCGCAAGAATGTGAACAATTAAGTGAGTACAGATCTGGAAAGCACTAGAGTTTGATAATTTATATCTCTGCATCTCCCTGCTTCTTTTCATCCTCTGATTCCTTCCCCTTCTCTGCTTCTTTTCACCGCCCATTTTTTCCTTAAAAAACAAAAGGTAGCTCTTGACTTTTATATGCAGACATGGGTGTATTCGTTGTGTCAAACGACATGTGGTTTCAAAAGAGTGATAATGGTCACTCCATATACAAACAAGAAGGGGAGTCAGTTTTCTCTGCTCAATTTCTGTGATAGGCAGAGAGAGGAATTACTCATCCGGAATGCTGTGTACCCGGCACTGGGCACATCTGATTTAAATCTCATGACAATTCTGCGGGGTGGCAGCGCCCTCATTTTGCAGATGAAGAAGGGAGGTACAGAGAGGCTATGCACTTGTTTGGTATCACACAGGTGATGAGTGGCATCAATTGTCATTCAGACCATGACGACTGTGATCACTAAATCACGCTGTCTGCCTCCGTGATTCTCACCCAGTAACAGGAGTACACCTCGACCACCTGGGGAGCATGTCGGTGGTTTGAAATCTCCTCCAGGAATTCCTTTTTCTAGGGGGGATCTTGACCTGGGGTCCCTGGGAGTCTCCACTGGCGTCGCTTCCCAGCCTGGGAAGAGGAAGACGCCAATTCCACCCAGTGCTGAGAACAACGTGCCATGTTATTTCCTTCCTAATGGATTTTAAGTCTTTTATGCTGCTTTCTGCACAATGTTCAACAAAGAAAATGCATTAAAAATCAAAACTTGAATATGGGCTCTTTAGGGTTTATTTAAAACAACAGCAAAAAAATTAAAAATAGACAACAATGTTTGCATTTTTAAAAAGCTGGGGAACTTTCTTTCTTACAGGTTGGCAAAAGAGACGAGGCGGTAAGCATGGGGGCTGGTGCTGTCGCTTACGAGCTGAGGCACCCAGGACGCCCGTCTGTCAAGACAATGTGTAAGATGTTGATCAAGTCTGAAACCTCTGACCCAGAACAGCCCGCTGGGGACTGAAGATGCCACTCTGATGAGCGCGTGCCTGCCTGATGGCACGCTGCGTCTGCGGGGAGGAATTTCCGTCCATCTTTCCACTGAAAAAGGGGCTTTTACTAGACCTGAAAAAAGGGCTGGGGAAAACTGCCTTGATCTTCACAAGAAGAGATACAATCTGAGTGTTCCATGCATCACCAACTCTTTTTGAAAGATTGTTTCATTTTGGACGTTGACACACTAAAGCAACTATTATTTTAATACAATGAAAATAACAACCCTTCACCCCAGCCACTGTTGAGGTTAGGCCTAAAAAGGATTGCAAATTGGTTTCATAAGATGAAGGAGGAGGAATGGGGGATGGGAGGGGAGGGGGGAAGTCAGATCGAGGGAGGGTGAATGGTGGGATCACACCTATGGTGCAGAATGCAAGGGTACATGTCAGATCTATTAGTATAGAGTATAAATGTCTTAACACAATAAGTAAACGAGATCAGGTATATATTAAAAAATAAATAAATAAAAAGGAAGGTGTTTGAATGGAGCAGATATATGGCTCCGGCCTTCCATGACTCACAGGATTTTGTTCTTTCCCCCCCCCGATGGATGCTGTAAGTTCTCTCTAATATTCCTTATATAGAGAGAGCAACCAGGTGATGCAAAGATAAGAGATCATTTACATTTTTTTGTTGATTGATACTGGACATTGGGAAAAACACTTGGACTTTTAAAAGGACCCCAACTTCCTGGGAGCTCCGGGATCTTCCCGAGACACTTGCAGTGCTCCTGGGTACGTGTCCCACCAGGCCCCGAGCCTAGAAATGGTGACGGGAACAGCACCTGCAGATAAGATCTTCTGCGTGGGTGAAGGTACAGTGTTTTAGACACATTCTTTCTCTTTATCCTGTGTTAAAATCAAAGCCACTTTTCACCATTTGTTTTGGATGTGTTGTCATGGTGACAGATGGAAGTTCAGGATGGGCAGAGTTTGAGAAAACATGCCAAAGAATTTTATTACTCCACAGCTTTCTCTGAAAGCACCGTTTCTCTGCTGACATGGCTTTACTTTTGCCCATGTTGCTGGCAGGCTTCTTAGGGACAGCGGGGAATCCTAGTCATTGGCAAACTGTTCAGGTGGCCTCTGATTCCGGAATGGCTAATGCCTCCCAGGACAGGTGTCAGAGCCGCTGTGTCACCACACGCAGGGAACAGCCAGTAGGCTGATTGAGGGGCAAGGGAGGGGAGGGGAGGGGGGAGGAGGGGGGAGGGAGGGCGATTGGTGGGATCACACTTACGGTGCATCTTAGAAGGGTACAAGTGAAAATTACTAAATGCAGAATATAAATGTCTTCATTGGCTCGGCGCCTGTGGCTCAACGGGCTAAGGCGCCAGCCACGTACACCTGAGTTGGCAGGTTTGAATCCAGCCCGGCCCGCCAAACAACAATGACGGCTGCAACCAAAAAATAATGGCTGGGCGTCGTGGCGGGCACTTGTAGTCCCAGCTACTTGGGAAGCGGAGGCAGGAGACTCGCTTGAGCCCAGGAATTGGAGGTTGCTGTGAGCTGTGATGCCATGGCACTCTATCCAGGGTGTCAGCTTGAGGCTCTGTCTCAAAAAAAAAAAAAAAAGGTCTTCATATAGTGATTAAAAGGCCATGAAGGCTATGTTAAATAGTTCAATGAAAATATTTCAGATTGTATATGAAGTCAGCACATTGTGCCCCATGATTGCACCAATGTACACAATTATGATTTAATAAAAATAAAAAATATAAAATAAATAAAAAAAAAAGAAAGAAAGTACAAGCTTGCAGGAGGCGAGGCTCACTGGAGGTGCAGGAGAGAGCCAAGCTCAGTGTGTCGCTCACCTGGGTGCTGGGGAGCCTCGACCAACCTCCGCAGTGGCTATTAATTGAGACGATCCGTAACAGGTGTGGAAGTGCCCCGTAATCACATGCAAGGCTACGTGCTTAAGGATCGCTCTGTGCTCTTCTCCCCACAGGCTTGACCCTGAAGCACCACAAATGCTCAAGGTCCAACCCCTGCTTACTAAGGAGCAACCCATCTCATTTCATGAGAGCACTAAGTTACTTGAGGGCTTGTCCCCAGGCTGCAAAACATCTCTGGGCCAGCCAGGAGACTGTGCTGCCCGGTGACTGTTCTTATCAGCAGGGTGTTCATTCTCCTACCCACAGGAGCTGGGGTAGTGTCCTGAGTGTGAGAACACAGCTAAGACGGCTACTTGGTGTCTTGCATGGACCACTTTGCAATCAATTAAACAATTTACTTCCCAGCTAATTTCTTTGATATTATGGAGTTGTATCATTATTCCCATTTTCCTGCCCCAACCTTCTCTCCCGCTTCCTCTCGACTTTCTTTGGGAGGCCCTGGAATGATCATTTGAAAGACGTGCTTTCGAGTTCATCACAGTGTTTGTACAAACCATTTCCTCTACCTGCTCACCCCCTCTCCCCCTTCTTCTGGTTAACTCTCATTCATGCTTGAGAGTCTTTTGAGCACCATTGTTCAGGGTAGCTGTCTTTGACATTCCTCCACGTGATGTTGTATTTTTCCTTCTGAGTACATCTAATTAATCACTTTAATTTATTTGAAAAACAATCTTTCCTTAAATAATGTGGCTTCCATAAGGGCAAAGACTGCTCCAGTTTTGCAGCCACTGTTTAAGCACACGACCCAGCATCTGCATCACTGTCCACCGGATAGTGTCCAGAAACATTTACGGAACGAGTCCGTCAAATGCCACATCGCACCTGCTGACCGGCATTCACAGAGTGCTTCACAGCAAGCCCTGTGCTGAGTCCCGGGCAGTGCAGGGGCCGGAAAAGGGGCAGAAGCACAGATCCGATTCCCAAAGAGCTTAGAACTGGTATGAAGGTGGTTCTCCGGAAGAGTCAGCTTGTGGTTTTTAAAATTACCTTGAATTTTTAAGCACAGCACTTCAAATATCCTAACTTTTAGTAGAATAATATTAATGTTATATCATAGAAGTACAAAAATCAAGAACAAAATTTACATTTGGTTAGCAGGCTATGGTTTTCTACAGCTATGGTTTCAGGCTATGTAGTTTCTACAGCTTATGGCTTTACTTTTATTTTGTCATATTCTGTTTCCTCCTTTGGACTTATTAGGAGACTTATTAGGAGCACAACTGTTTGATTGACTTCCTCCCTTGTTCTCCCCACCGCCCCTTCCTTGCATTTATTCTGATTGCGTTGTACTCTGTTGAGACTGATGCTTTGAAAAGTTGCTAACAATTGGGGGGGGGGGGTGGATATCCATGGGGGTGCTTATTAAGACATACTAAGATAAATCCAGAGAGTTTAGAACAACAAGTATTTAAAATAGAGGTTTCACGCATACGTGAGTCTAAAAAAGTTGATGTCATAAAAGTAGAGTGTAGAACAGTGGTTAACAGAGAGTGGGGAGGAGTTGGTTAATGAGGACACAGTTACGCGGAGGGGGACGAGGAAGTTCTGGCTTTCTGTTGTAAAGTAGGGTGACTGTAGTCAGCGATAAAATATTACATACTTCTAAAGAGCTAGAACAGAGGATTTAGATGTTCTGACCACAAAGAAATGACAAATGTTTGAGGTGATGGATGTGTTAATTATCCTGATTATATATATTACTACTATATATGTAACACACTGTACATATATACCAAAACATCACACTCTACCCCGCAAATATGCAAAATCCATATGTGTTGTTACAAATAAGACTTAAAAAAAAGGAAGAAATGAATTTAATATTTGTCAAAACTCTGAAAAAGAGATTGGCTTTTTCTCTGCTTTAAAGTGAAAGAAGAAGTTATAAGGAATGGACCCATAGGTTTTGTTTGATAAAATCTTCAGTTCCTGGGCGGTGCCTGTGGCTCAAAGGAGTAGGGCGCCGGCCCCCTGTGCTGGAGGTGGTGGGTTCAAACCCAGCCCCGGCCAAAAACGGCAGGAAAAAAAAATCTGCAGTCCCTTTATTAGTAAAGTATTAAGTATGGCTGGCATAGAGTAAACGTCTCAAAATATTATTGATTATTATGGTCATTTTATTATTGTGTTGTTGTGACAAAAAAGGACATAATATAAAAAATAAAAAGAGCAACTTAGAGGAAACATAAAACATCAAAAAATATATAGAGTTTTTTCTTAATTAAAAATATGAATTGCAAATAAAGAGCATATGTATTCAAGGTGTTCAATATGACAATTTGATATTTGTATACACTGTGTAATGATTATCACAATCAAATTACTTAGCACATTCATCTCATGAACTTGTTCATCTTTTAACTGAAACTGTCCTTTGACCAGTATCTCCCCCTTTCTCCCCGCTCCTCCTTCCCTAGCAACCGCTGTTCTACTCTCTTTTCTTAGAAGTTTGACTTTTTTAGATTCCCCCTAGAAGTGAGATCCTATGGTATTTGTTTTACTGTGTCTGACTTGATTCATTCAGTGTAACGTCTATAGGTTCTTCCAGGCTGCCATGAGTGGCGGGATTTCCTTTTTTATGGCTAAGTAATATTCTTGTGTGTTTGTGAGTATGTGTTAAATAGTTACAACTAACAACTATATTATTAATAGTTGTAACTACTTAAATTGCACATGAAATTTACAGCCACCCTCTGTATCTCCCACATTCTTTCTCTGTTCATCTGTCCCTGGAATGTGGGCTATTCCCGTACCTTGAACACGGAGGTGCAAATACCCCTTTGAGATACTGATTTCATTTCCTTTGGGTATAAGGCCCAGAAGTGGGATTGCTGGCGTATATGGGAGGTCAACTTTAACATTTTTGGGGAATCTCCTATTTTCCTTAGTGGCTATGTGACGTCAATAGTTGTATTAAAGAATCCATACTCTTATAATAATAAATGGGCAAAAGTGTCTACATACAATGTTCAAAGGAAAAAAATTCTGGAAAACATATAAAAAAATGTCCAGCTTTCTTAGGTTTATCACATTTAGTGAATAGGGTGAGACAACAATAACATTACAATAAGGTTGGAAAGGAATCCAACTGTAAGCATGAATGATAAATCACTCTAGGGAATCATCTAAAATATTGAAAGTCCATATGCCCAGAAAATTCAACATAGCACTTGTTTTTTTTTTTTTTACAGTGGTGAAAATGTACTATCTGTTTAAAATCTAACAAGAGAGAAATGATTAAATTATTTTTATCTGCATTCAATGTAATATAACTATGAAAAAAGTGGGATGCATGATTTTATTTTTTTATTTTTTATTTTTTTACTTATCTTTTAATTTTTTAAAAAAAACTTTATTCAAATTAGTATGAGGGTACAATATTTAGGTTCCACTGCTCTCACTTCCAGGGTAAAGTTCCATTTGTAGAAGAGCCCCTTCCCCAGGGGGTGTGTTATACACCTTCACGATGAGCACATTAGCTGAGATCCCACACCAAGCCCTCCCTCCTCCTGCCAAACATCCTCCCCCATCCTGCTTCCTCTACTTCCAAACTGGACTATAATAGTGTTTTATTGTTCTTAGGAACATGTAATTGTTTACATATTGATCTCATATTAGTATGGAGTACATTGGATGTCTATTTTTCCATTCTTGTGATGCTTTACTAAGAAGAATGTCTTTCAGCTCTATCCAGGTAAATGTAAAAGATGTAAAGTCTCCATCCTTTTTAATAGCTGAATAATATTTCCAGGTATACATATACCACCATATGTTGATCCATTCATGGGTTGATGGGCACTTAGGATGCTTCCATGACTTGGCAATTATGAATTGAGCTGCAAGAAACATTCTAGTGCAAATGCTTTGTGGTAAAATGATTTTTGTTCTTCTGTGTAGATACCTAGCAATGGGATTGCAGGGTCAAATGGTAGTTCTACATTTACATCTTTGAGGATTCTCCAAAATTCTCTCCAAAAGGGTTATATTTGTTTGCAATCCCACTAGCAGTGTAGAAGTGTTCCCTTCTCTCCACGTCCACGCCAACATCTAGTGTTTTGGGACTTTGCGATGTGGGCTAATCTTGCAGGGGTTAGGTGATATCTTAGAGTGGTGTTGATTTGCTTTTCTCTGATGATTAAAGATAATGAACACTTTTCGTGTGCTGCTGGCTATTCATCTGTCATCCTTGAAGAAGTTTCTGTTCAAATCTCTTGCCCACTTATAGAGAAAGTTGCTCAACTTTTCATATATTGACATATATGTTGTCATCTTTGGAAGGTAACGTGGCAGTATTTATTGTAACTTAAAATATTCCCTTACTCACCACTTTCACTTCTAGGTATGTGTACATAGATGTGTGTATGATAGATACACTGCTCGTAGGAATGTTGAGTTTAGAGCAAAAAGTGGAAAAGAACCTCAATAACTAACAATATAGGTGTCGTTGAATTAATTTTTGATTCTTACTGTAATGGAATGTTATGTAGGCAATCCAAGGAATGACGGATCATTTGGGGAAATTTTTCAAATAATATTATGAAGTTTAAACAATCAGGTTGCTAAATAATGTGTACGCTATGACCTCATATTATTAATAAAAACAAGCTATCTCTGTGTTCAAACATACGGTTGTATATACATTCACAAAATAAGTCTGAGGACAGCACGCACACATAAAGATGCTACCAGCTCTGACCTCTAGGAAGGGAGTTGTTTTGGGAATGGGGATGGGAAATCATTTGAAGTTTTACTTATTCCTCTCTAGGAATTTCTGTATTTTTTTTTTTTTTTAAAGAAAAAGAGCTTAAAATAATGTATTCCTTGCATAATGTTTAAAAGATATGAGAACAAAAGCTAAAACACAAAGAAATAAAATAACAGAATAATAAAAACCAGTACCAGTTGTTTTAGGTCATGAGATTTTTTTCCCTCTTTTTTTTTTTTCTCTTCACAAATACCATAACACAGTTAGACTCCGTATTTAAAATTCAGAAAGAAAGCTTGAATTAGATGCAACTCTTCCCCTGGGTCAGTGACTTGCGACCTCAGTTTTATAATGCGCAGTCGAAAGAAGGGAGAGAGAAGTCCTCAGCTATCCCAGCTGGAATTGCAACATTCCTCCACACCGGAGTGGTTTCCATTTACGTACAATGAAAGTTCACATAATTTCAAGCTTTCCGATCTCTTCCCTACTTTTTTCTGGTCCGGGGAGCGAGGTTGAGGAAGGGCAGTTGTCATAGAACAAACAATAGAGATTTTCAATTCTCAAAAGGTCGGGGATCACTGCTTTAAGAACTCAGATGACATGTGACACGGACGGTTATGAAAAAAAAAAGAGACAGGCGGACAACTGTGCAAGTATTGAGAAAATGAAGTATTTACATTATGCATGAATAATATATCTCTGTGCACGTCTCCTGGGTGAACTTGTCATCTTTCTGCTGTCTGCTTGGGTGTTTATTTTCAAACCATTTCTATCTGGGAAAATCTTTTTTGTGTTTCTCCGGACCCTCTTGAAAGGGGTGGCTGTGACATATGCTCCCCTCCTACGCACCCTGTGTGGGGGCTTCCCTTCTCCAGAACGTCCACTTTCTGATTTGTTAGTTTAATTTCAACGAGATGCTGGTGAATACGGGCGATTCCACCCACCCTAATGATCTTTGTGTCGTCTCCTCCACATTCTGGCTCCTAATAATGGCTAAATAATTTACCACCACTGCAGGAAATATTTCCTGAGACTTCGTGCATAAACTGGTTTGCATCCCCTCCTCAGTAAAATCCAAATGGTTGCCTTCCCTTCGAACCATATTATTTTCAAAATAACAAGAAAACGAGAAGTGAAAGAGCAAAATACTCTAAAACAGTAGGGATTATTTGAGGTCATGAAATTAAGGGTGACTCTCCTCCCTTTTTCTCCACCATTCATACCCGGTGGTCAGACTCCCTTTATAGTTAAGATTCAGAAAGAAAGATCCAGAAATAAAACAACCAGCAGTTATTTGCTTTAAAAAATGATGGTCGCCGACTGGATCAACCCCCGGAGTCTTTCCTGGTGCCGCTGGTTGTTTTGTAGAAAGTGCCTGAGATTTGTGAGCTGCCTTTGTTTTCCAGATTAGTATTTATCTAACCGCGTGGAAATTCTAGCAAGGGTTTTAATAATGTAACATGAAGGAAGAACAATATTCCAGTTGAAAATTAGCCCAAGAAAGAAGAATAGAACCTTTTTGTACAAAAGAAATAGGAAGGGCGAGAAGAAGCCAAATTAGCTGGACTTGGAGTCGTAAAATGACCAGGAGTACAAATGGGGATGGCATATAAATAGGAAACCAGCGTGTCCACCGAGAGGGACATGGAGGCAACGGCTTCCAAGTGCAAAATCAGGAGAGTTAAGGCAAGAAACAAGATCCCCCAGCAAGACATTAGAAAGAAATAATGTTGCAGAGGCTTTGTCTCTTTATATCTCTTTTAGGCTCAGGTACATAGGAGCGTCCCTCCTACCTACCCGGGCATCTGGGCACAGTTAGCGTGTTCACAGCCGTTTTTCTTCATTGCCAGGGTTGTTGTCACATGGTTTGCAGAAGATCCCGTGTGCTGGAGACCCCTCTGTGCTCTGATTCTGGGGCCTGCTGTGGGTTAACTGTGGGTGTTGACAGCAGTTCCGGCCATCGAGGCCCGGACCCAGCACCTGGCCCAGCTCCTGGGCAGTGATGCCCCTTCCAGATCTCATCCCTGGCTCCTGCAGCAGTAAAAAGTCCCATGTGCTCCTCAAGGCTGACCTCAACGCAGAGGTCACCCCCTCCCTTTCTCCTGGTTGTACCTGGGGCTAGACTGGGTGACAGCCGTTGCAGGTGAGTTTCGTGGTTGGAATTTCAGGCTCTGCCCTCCTTTGTGGAATCCCTCGGCAGGCGTTTCCCCCCCAGAACTCCGGTTTCACCCTTTCTCTCCCTTCTTACTCTTGAAGTGCATCCACAGGAAATAATCGGGTATCCTCACTAACTCTGAGGGAAACTGCTGATAAGATTTGAATCGTGACCCAACTTTCTGGTTTGTTTGCAACTGGCTGGAAAGGAAGGCAAGCCGGGGGGTCTCGCTGTGGCATTTTAGCAGCTGTTGATACAGTGATTACAAAACTGCTCACTCAATCATCGTCCTGATGGAGATGTCCCCGTTTATAAGCCATCTGCTCTTAAAGACTCAATTTATCAAGTCCTTTCCCCACTAATGATCTCAAGTATAATTCTATTAATAACAAATAAACAAACACAAAAATCCACCTTCCTAGAATATGTACCTTTATTCTAGAGAAAAGGGTGATTTCTATGACAATTTTTTTATGTATTAAGATGAGCTCTTAAGTTTTCTGTACTAACTTAATGGTTGCTTTGAGATCTGCTTGTAGGTGTCTTGTTCAGCAAACTTAGAACCTAGGTTAGTAAATGTTTTGCGGGAGATGGATGTGTGGCAAGAGAAGTAAGTGGCGGCGATAATTTTGGTTCATTGAAATTTGACCTTTTTACTTGGTAAGAACCAGCATGGTTACCTGAAAGGAAATGTCTCTAAAAAATAAATGTCTCAACGGAAGATGCTTTCCTGCTAATTTCCCTTGCAAATTACATCCAATTGATCACGAAATCCTCTAAGCTCTGCTTCAAAAATACGTCCTGCATCTTACCATTCCAGACCAAATCCACAGTTCAGACATCAGCTCAAGACAACATAATTTCTTATTTGGAGAATTCCAAGTTACTCTTCTTATTTCCACATTTGCATCCCACTCTCTGCCCCTCCTAAGAGCGTAATTCATGTCACATCCCCCCTTGCTTAAAACCTTCCGGTGGTTTCTTCTTTAAAATTTTTTTATTAATACCAGGGTACATATGAGCAGGTTACATTGTTCACATTGTAAGGTGAAGCCCCAGTTGCAGGGGAGCCTCACACTGTGCCTGTTAGATGGGAACTTACTGAGCCCTTCCCACCTTCCTGCTGCTCGAATCTAATTGAAGTATTTGTGTTTCCTGTGGGCCTGTAGTTGTTATTCCACCCGTTGCAACTTAGTGGAAACAACATTCTCCAATGGCTTTTTGATCCATTTCAGATAAATTCAAACCTCTTTCCAGGAGGCATGGAACTCCGAGTCTGCAGACTTCCTCACTGAGCCGGCCTTCTGTTATTTCCTCCGTTTCTCCCTGGATTCCAGCTGCCATCTGTTTTTCTTTTGCCGGCCTCTGAAACGGGATCAGTTTATATTTCTTTTTAGAGACAGAGCCTCAAGCTGTCACCCTGGATAGAGTGCTGTGGCATCACAGCTCACAGCAACCTCCAATTCCTGGACTCACTGCCTCTGCCTCCCAAGTAGCTGGGACTACAGGCGCCCGCCACAACAACCGGCCATTTTTTGGTTGCAGCCGTCATTCTTGTTTGGAGGGCCCGGGCTGGATTCGACCCCGCCAACTCAGATGTACGTGGCTGGCTGGCGCCTTAGCCCGTTGAGCCACAGGCGCCGAGCCTAGACATATTTTCTAACCTTAATTTGATTTGTTCTTTCTGCCATGTGTTATTTATAAGTGAGCTATTTCATTCAACATATTTGGGGATTTTTCAAATATCTTATTGATTTCTAATTAAATGGTAGGAGAACATATTTTGTAAGATTTTGAACTTTGAAGTTATAATTGATACTTGTTTATTTGCCCAACACATGAGCTATCTTTTTTTTTTTCATATGCACTATCTTGATGGACATTTCATTTGTACCTGGAAAGAGAATGTGTTTTGTAGTTGTTGGATTTAGTGGTCTATAAAAGTCAATTCGACGAAGTTCCTTAACAGTGTTGTTCAGATATCTACATCCTTGCTAACTTTTTATCTGCTTGCTTAATCATTTACTGGGAGAGGGGTGTTCACATTTCCAAATGAGATTTGGGCCTGCCTATTCTTTCAATGTTGTCAGTTAGTTTTCTTTATTTTCAGGTCATCCTAAGTTTGGCCTGTTTCTCCCTATGTCCAGGTAGTTTATTTTATTGTTAGTGACTGTAGATGACACCATGTGCTGAGTCTGGATTGTACCGTCTTCCTTGCAGTGGTTCTCAACCTGTGGGTCGCGACCCACGGGAACTCTATTAAAGGGCCACAGAATTTGGAAGGTTGAGAAACACGGCTTCCGTGGGTGCTGAGTTTCGTTCCAGCAGGCAGTGAAATTATCCGAAGATCCTTGTAGTTTTGTCAGGGTTGGCATAATTTTCTGTTTTTCTGTTATAGCAAGTTTCAGTTTTGAATTTAGTCTTAGCGTGAACTGTCTTTCTCTGGGGCTTAGTCCTTATTTGTAAGACATAGCTTGTTAAATGCCAGTGCTCTCAGTAAGGTCTCTCTACCCTGGGTTGGTTGGATTTCTAATGTTTGTCAGCATTGACCTCTGGCATCGCCACTGGGAGATGGCATCACTGTCTCCTAGTGCTGGAGCAGGTGATCTTTGTTAGGACTTACTGAAATTTTTCTGTGCATGTACTATCCGGTCTTTGGCCAAAGACCTGCAGTGAGTGCTCACATAGATGTCAGAAATCTCGTTCCATAGCTCCCTGTCCTCAGCTACCTTGCCCTGTGAAGTCCAGCAGCTTTCTTAGCTCGGTGAGATTGCCACTCTGCCTGGGTTCTACTCTCCTGTTCTGCAGCTGTCAAGCATCCCTAAGGCATAAAGCTGGGAGGATCATGGGCCTTAACCAGTGAGTTTCCTTTTTGCCAAGGATGACACTCCTGCTGTGCTACTCCTTGCCTGAAATCTATTGCCTCATATGTTTCGTTCTGATGTATAGTTTTTGGTGAAAGGGCAAGTCTAGTACTGGTTACTCTGTCATAGTCAGAAGTGGGGACTATGTGATTTTAAGTGTTAAATGAGTTAAATTATAGAAAAGGTCTGTATAGACAGTAAGTATCTATTCATGTAAGTGTTATAATGATATCTTTGTTCAGCAAGGATTTATAATTATGTAGACAAGATAAAGGTTGGGTTTTAAATATTCGAAACCCTGTCCATAGTTAGGTCACTGAAGCATCTAGCAGCCACATGCATACGATTATTATAAAATTGACCACACACACATACACACACATGCATGCACACAAATGTATTCACATTTTCTTCCCTTACCCTCTCCCATCCTTATTTCATTTTGGGTACGTATGTGGGGAGAGGGCGGTTTAAAAGCTTTAGTTTTCTTTTCTTTAGTCTGGGAGGAGTCTTACGGAAAAAGAAAGGAACACTTCCAGCCTGTGGAAGGGAAATAATTCATAGTACATCTTTCCCCCCTTCAATGTTTAATCTCCTTCTATAAAGGAATGAAGGCCTGTTTATCCCCAGTGATTATGTTATTATTGTTCCATCTCTGTGAGTGTTCAGGTCCTGTGGGCCAGAAACAAAATTAAGAATCACTGAGCTCTATTACCTTTTGTTTCTGAAATATGAACTTAAAAAAAATACTAGCCTACCCTTGGTAAGTCCGTTTTGGGTGCTCAAAGAAATAAAGCATTTTGCCCTGTGCTCCTATATGTATCCTGATGGCCATCCTTACCCTTCCCTATACTGTGGGGGACTTTGATGTTCAGACTACCAATCAGAATGTTGAATTCTATACTAAGTTCTTTTACATTAATTAATTGTTAAAGTGATTTGAACACCAATCAGAATGTTAAATTCTATACTAAGTTCTCTTTAATTGTTAAAAGGGAGAAGCTGATGACTAAAGTCAGGTAATGAAAAATTATAGACATGAGCTGATAGGAATTTAAATACAGAGAAATGTGAATGCATAATCATCTTTGCTTCCTGTATTTTGGTAGCCCTATGGAGATTAAAGAAGGAATTCTGAGAATACCAACCTCAGAAAGAGAAGGCATATAGGTTTTATTATCTTGGTGTTCTGCTATCAATGCTCAGAGGACAGTTAAATTGTATGTGTTAAGTACATAACATCTACTTTACTAAAATATTGATGTGGTTGCCTGAATGTGTATTTTTCAAATACTTTTCTTTCTTTCAGCTCTCTTTCGGCTTGGCACCTGTAGCTCAAGCAGCTAGGGTGCCAGCCACATACACCAGAGTTGGCAGGTTTGAATCCAGCCCGGGCCTGCCAAACAACGACAACTACAACCAAAAAATGGCCGGGCTTGTAGTCCCAGCTGCTTGGGAGGCTGAGGCAAAAGAATCGCTTAAGCCTAGGAGTTTGAGGTTGCTGTGAGCTGTGATGCCACAGCACTCTACCCAGGGTTATGGTTTGAGACTCTGTCTCAAAAAATATATATATTTCTCTCTTTAAAGGAAATATGTTAGGGCTAGAGTAATCAGAAATCTAATATGGATAAGAATTTCCTTGTTTTTGATAATTCTGTCTAGATGAATTAAAATTCTTTGTTGAGACTGTTTATGGATGAAAGAAACCTTAGAATATTTTAAAATTTTTATTTTTTTAATTTTGCCTTCTCTGTATTTTCCTCAATGTTCCTCTCCCATAATCCCTTTTATTCTCATATTCTGACATGTTTTTATGTAGCAATACAGAAAAGAGAAGCTAACAGAAGCTGAAATAAATTTTATTTTTCTTTGAAAAAGAAAGGAAGAAGGTGGGGTTACATTTTTATGCATATCTATAAATATAGAACGATAAGCAAAATATTCCAAATAAATAAATAAATATTGCCACATACTAAGGTATGTAAGAAATTGTGGGGGCTCCTTTGGCTCTGTTAAAAAGAAAACCCCTATATTGGTGTTGAGTTTATGAGGTTACAACCAGTTTTCTAACAGCATCCTTTTGGGATTTTTTTAATCTAGTTAACAATATTGAGGAACCTCCAATAGCAATTATACAGGATAATATCCCCAACATGAAATGAAAAATATAAAAGAAAATATTTGCCCTGTATGGCTATAAACTGTTATACATAGTTTTAGTATTTCAGAACAGGGACTGACCTTCAGGGTCAGCTGAAAACCTTGTTCAATGTTTTGCTGATAACTAAAAAGAGTAAATCAGTTTCTAAGGTTGGCTACATGATGGCTATTAAAAAGAAAGGTGACTGGGAAGAAGCGTTGCTTGAATCTACTCTGCATGTTAATATTCTGCTGTGTAGGTGGTTATTTAAATAGAGGTAGGAAAACGTGGCCCCCTTGCAGGAAGCATCACAGTCCTGGGTGTGGCTGGAGTGACCGCCACATCAGTCCCCCCTGCCTGGCCTTCTCAGCTGTGTAGGTGAGCCTTTGTTTCCTGCAGGGTAGCAAGGGCTCCTGGGTCTGAAGGCTGTCCATGTTTAAGGCCTGAACAATTTCCAAGTGGAGATTCACACAGATATGTCAGCCTGCCAGTGTTTTAATTAATCCTATAGCCACTTGCTGCAGAACACTTAAGGGGACCATGGTCAAGAGCCTGACAGCATTCTTCTCATAGCTCATACACCTTGTCCCCTGGTTGGTGAACTTCTTCCCCCTCCTGACTCCTTGATGTTAATTCACTTAGAAAAAAAGGACACAATTTTTCAGGCCATGGAAAATCTAACCAGAGCAGCCCCTGTGTCTCAGGTCCTCTCTCGGTCACATTTGTGTAAGTTATCCAGAATGGATAACTACTCAACCTGAAAGTAGAGGCTTAATTAAATGCCACTTTGCAGAGTTTGAACTTATTTCCATTTTGAAAAGCAAATCCTAGCAGGGTAGATTATCATAAGCTGATACGAAAGCTATTCCTTGCGCCAAATTCAGTAAAACCAAAGATGGGGTCAAGAAGCAAACCTGTATCCCGAGCCCCTTGGGAACAGAGCTGCCATTCTGGCCCCGAGGCCCCCTGCATGGCGGGAGAGAGCCCGGCAGAGGTGTCTACCCCGTGGCTCCTGCGGAGTTCGGCCCCGTCCACCCAGCTGTCTAGGTGTCTGGTTTTGACTACCAATCTTTTTTGACAGCTCTTCCCCAGAGATATCCAAGGAAGAAACAAGGCTTAAAATTAGTGTCCTCATCAGCTTGCCCTGTTGGGCCGTTAATGTCAAGGTGGCAAACTCACATGCCGACTGGATCCGGGCAGGAAACCTGAGCGCACCGGGCAGCGGGGAGGCTTCCGAGCAGTGAGCGCCGAATCCATTACTTACGCTGAGCGCCAAACTGACTGAGAGGCGCAGGGAAGAGCAATACGGGGCTGCGCGGGGGGGGGGGGGGGGGGATCCCGGCCTTCGGCCCCGGCGGGTTTCAACGCCGGCTTTCCTGGTCAG
>CAUYRH010031197.1:0-16197 GCA_963574655.1 Perodicticus potto
AGTCTCCTGCCTCCGCCTCCCAAGTAGCTGGGACTACAGGCGCCCGCCACAGCACCCGGCCATTTTTTGGTTGCAGCCGGCATTGTTGTTTGGCGGGCTGGGCTGGATTCGAACCTGCCAGCTCAGGTGTACGTGGCTGGCGCCTTAGCCTGTTGAGCCACAGGCGCCGAGCCGACCTATGCCCTCCTTATTGATTTTATTTATTGGTCTGGGTCGGAGCCCCCATGTGGTTTTTATTAGTGTCCCACGTGATTCTAAGGTGAGGCTGGTTCAAGCATGTGGGCTCCCAGATTTGTTCCTAAGAGTTGAATTCAGTCTTTTTTCCAAAGGGAGATCACCGAACCTGCTCTGCTTGGGTTTAACAAAAGCAGGTCAGGTCAGTATGGCCATATCCCCATTGCCGTAGCAGAAATCGCTGATACCTATGGCAGGGGAAAGCTTCTGAGGGCAGGAAAGGAGAAACTCACATTTCCTTTTTGTGTAGGAGCTCATTCCACAATCTACTGTGACGAAGCACAAATGAGTGTAGCCTCTTCTGCACTTCAAGGTCCTTCTGCCTATGGGTGTGGTGGGAGCAGATGCAAGGGTCATGCTGATGCCTTGAAATGCATGTTCTCAAGATTCTGCTGTGATTTGTCTGGATAATCCCACTTGACAAGGAATTCTGGAGAAGGAGGAAGAAGAGGAAGAAATGGCTGGTTCTCAGGTAAGAGTCTCCCAGGTTAGGGGCTGTGTCCTACTTTTACTCCTAGAATGTTATGTATTTAGGACTTTCAAACTATTCTTTCACTACTAACAAGATTGTCTCAAATCCTTTTCCCCCTTTTTTCTTATGTTTTTCAAGGGACTATTTATTATATTTTATTTTTTTTGAGACAGAGTCTCAAGCTGTCACCCTGGGTAGAGTGCTATGGTGTCACAGCTCACAGCAACGTCAAACTCTTGGGCTTAAGCAATTCTCCTGCCTCAGCCTCCCAAGTACATGGGACTACAGCCTGCCACGACGCCTGGCTGTTTTCTTGTTGTTGTTATTAGTGTTTAGTAGGCTCCAGCAGGGTTCGAACCAACCAGCCCCGGTGCATATGGCCAGCGCCCTAACAAACAACTGAGCTACGGGCACTGAGCCCAAGGAGCTCTTTAAAATCCTCCCCTGCATACCAGGATCTTCTCTCCATTCTCTCCATCCAAGCTTTTTACATCCTAAGAACAGTTTTCTTTTTCTTTTTTTTTTTTTTTTTTTTTGGGACAGAGCCTCAAGCTGTCACCCTGGGTAGAGCGCTGTGGCATCACAGCTCACAGCAACCTCCAACTCCTGAGCTCAAGTGAGTCTTCTGCCTCCGCCTCCCAAGTGGCTGGGACTACAGGCACCCGCCATAACGCCCGGCCATTTTTTGGTTGCAGCCGTCATTGTTGTTTGGCGGGCCCGGGCTGGATTCGAACCCGCCAGCTTAGGTGTACGTGGCTGGCGCCTTAGCCCGTTGAGCCACAGGCGCCCGCCTAAGAACAGTTTTCACCATGAAATTATGATCTGTAATATTGGAAATGTTCCCTTTTGTCAGATGAACATGGATACCCAAGATTCCTCATGGGCATGGGGTTGGGCCCCTAGATATCAGTGAAGAAGAAAAATCTGTATGCCCTGTCATGTCTATGCCAAACAGAAGTTTAAAATGCACACTTAAGCCTGGGCACAGTGACTCAGGCCTGAAATCCTAAAACTTACAAAGTCCAAGGCAGGAAGATTGGCTGAGGTCTAGAAGTTTGAGACCAGCCTAAGCAAGAGTGAGAAATCAGCTGGACATGGTAGCACATGCTTGTTGTCCCAGCTACTTGGTAAGCTGAGTCAGGAAGATTGCTTGAGCCCAGGAGTTTGAGGTTGCAGTGAGTTATGATGATACCACAGTGTACTCCAGCCTGGGCAAAAGAGAGATACTCTGTCTCAAATAAAAATGCACATTCTTTTTTTTTTTTTTTTTTTTGACACTGAGTCTCACTTTGTTGCCCTTGGTAGAGTACTGTGGTGTCATAGCTCACAGTAACCTCAGGGACTCTTGGGCTTAAGTGATTCTCTTGCCTCAGCTTCCTGAGTATCTGGGATTACAAATGCCTGCCGCAACGCCCAGCTATTTTTAGAGATGAGGGCTTGCTCTGGCTCAGGTTGGTCTTGAACCTGTGAGCTCAGGCAATCCACCTGCCTCACCTTCCCAAGTGCTAGAATTATAGGCATGAGCCACCACATCTGGCCAAAAATGCACATTTAAAGAGAATGACATTAATGCCCAAGGTAACTCAGAAAGTTCTGACAAAGAGATTGACTGGAAGAGACACACTCTCTAGGATGCTAAAGAAAAACTATATCAGTACTCAACTAGAGATTACAGGACATGAGAAATATGTGTGGATTGAACTTCGCATAAAACTGATATATTTTATGATTTGCTTTCTTTGGCTAGTAATCTCACAGCAGCAATGTATCCTGTATGCATCAGCACCTCATACCAGTTTGTCCTACAGTTGATATTCATTCACTTGGTTAAGGTTCTATTATTTGACAAATCATTACTAAGCATCTTGGGGAGTTCTACTGACTGATATACATAAATCATCACATTTAATCTGGAACCTCCCCTTAGTTTCTCTTTGCTTATTGCTTGCTTTGAGAAATTAAGGTTTTCATTTTTGTTTACTGGTCAGATGAATTAGGATAGGACTCAGGTTTTATCACATACTGTATGTTTGACAAATACTCTTTGGGGGCCAGAAGTATTGACGTTGCTGAGAAGATTGTTAGAAATGCAGGAACTCGGGGCAGCGCCTGTGGCTCAAAGGACTAGGGCGCCAGCCCCATATGCCAGGGGTGGGGGGTTTAAACCCAGCCCCGGCCAGAAACAGCAAAAAAAAAAAAAAAGAAAGAAAGAAATGCAGGAACTCAAGTTCTACTCCAGATCTCCTGAATCAGAATCCACATTTTAATAAGCTCTCCACTTCACTGTAGCACACATTAAAATTTTAGTACTGTTAGGGCCAGGTACTGTGGCTTACACCTATTCTCTTAGCACTCTGGGAGACTAAGCATTGCCTGAGCTTAGGAGTTCAGGACCAGCCTGAGCAAGAGTGAGACTCTATCTCTAAAAATAGCTGGGCATTGCGGTGGGCGCCTATAGTCCCAGCTCCTTGGGAGGCTGGGGCAAGAGGATCACCTGACCACAAGAGTTAGAGGTTGCTGTGATATATATGATGCCACAGCGCTCTAGCAGGGATGACAAAGTGAGACTCTGTCTCAAAAAAAAAAAAATTTAGGACTGCCCTTCTAACTCACTGTGATTGTTGTAACTATAGCCACCCGTAAGAAAAATACGGATCCCCACTTAGAGTACAAATCAGAGGTGATTTTATTTACTCCGGCGCAGGAGGCGGCTGCTAAAAGGCAGGCGGCCCAAATCAGGTTGTCATTTATTACATCTGTACAGACGGACCACTGCCCCAAAGGGCAAACGGCCCCTCAGTGCAGTACAGGCTGATTTTTATACCCCTTTTGTGCTGATGTGGCAAGCAAGCATGTACAAAAGCAAAACGTGGCTGGATACAAGGCGGAGTTACAGTCAGGTTGTTGGCTCAGGGGGTAGCTGTGTGGCAGGTCAGAGGGGTAACTCATTAACCATGGGGACAACTTGGAAAGCCCAGTAGCTTCCCAAAGCAAAGGAAACTTTGCTCGAGTAAGTTTTTACCATTGTTTAGCTGGCTAGGGGAGTTTAGGTGTTTCTTATCATTGTGTTTAGACATTGCTAGGGAGTCAGGGAACTCAGAACTTCCTTGTCAGAAACCTGTTCTCAGAATTAAACCAAAAAGGGGGGTTTGAGACGGACGGGGACTCAGGCTGAAACAGTTAGGGGCCTTTAGGGGTCTTCTTGCCGAGTCAGTTACTACATGATGTTTCCATATAAGAAACCAGCTTATAGGCTTGGCGCTTGTAGCTCAAGCAGCTAAGGACCAGCCACATACACCAGAGCGGGCAGGTTCGAACCCAACCTGGGCCTGCCAAACAACAGTGACAACTACAACCAAAAAATAGCCAAGCATTGTGGCGGTTGCCTGTAGTCCCAGCTGCTTGGGAGGCTGAGGCACTTAAGCCCAAGAATTGGAGGTTGCTGTGAGCTGTGATGCCACAGCACTCTGCCCAGGGTGACAGCTTGAGGCTGTCTCAAAAAAGAAAAAGAAACCAGCTTATATTGTATATGATGTATATATGTAAAGAACTCAAAATGTTAGCCAGACATTGTGGCGGGCACCTGTAGTCCCAGCTACTTGGGAGGCTGAGGCAAGAGAATTGCCTAAGACCAGGAGTTGGAGGTTTCTGTGATCTGTGTGACGCTACCGCGCTCTACCGAGGATGATAAAGTAAGACTCTGTCTATATTAAAAAAAAAAAAAGAACTCAAAATGTATGACTTAAAAGCCATTAAAGTCATTAAAATGCCCTTAATTTTATACTTTATTAATCAGAAAAGTGTAGTATCTATACTTGATTTGTGGATCTTTTTACCATCCTTTATTCTCAGAGAATACATTAGAGAGTATTAGTGTATTAATTATTGGATACTGGCAGTCAGTCATATGTGACAGAGGCATTTCTTTTTACTCTCATTTAACATTTAGTCAAATTAAGAATGCTACCTATTACTACTGGATAAATATCTGTTTTTTTCCAGGGAATGCTAACATTCAGAGATGTGGCCATAGAATTCTCTATGGAAGAGTGGGCATGTCTGGATCCTGCTCAATGGACTATGTATAGGAATGTGATGTTAGAGAACTACAGAAACCTTGTCTCCTTGGGTGAGGAGAATTTCCCTTCAAGATTCCTAATGTACTCCTAGGTTTTTATTTTCTTTCTTTGTGAAAAATTCTTTTGTGGTTTCTGCTGTATATAAATAAATTTTAGATCCTGGTTTTCAAGGAAAACTTGGGACCTTGTTGGTGTAGAAAAAAAAATTTGAGATTATTTTATTTTATTTATTTTATTTTTTTTGAGACAGAGCCACAAGCTGTCACCCTGGGTAGAGTGCTGTGGCATCACAGCTCACAGCAACCTCTAACTCCTGGGCTTAAGCGATTCTCTTGCCTCGGCCTCCCAAGTAGCTGGGACTACAGGCGTCCACCACAATGCCTGGCTATTTTTTGGTTGTGGTTGTCGTTGTTTGGCAGGCCCAGGCTGGATTCGAACTCGCCTTAGCTGCTTGAGCTATAGGTGCTGAGCCAAAATTCAAGATATTTTAACTTGCCAGGCATGATGGCTCACACCTGTAATCCTAGCACTCTCGGAGGCCGAGGTGAGTGGATTGCCTGAGCTCAGGAGTTCAAGTCCAGCATGAGCAAGAGTGAGACCCCCATCTCTACTAGAAATAGAAAAAAATTAACCAGGCTAGTCATGCACACCTATAGTCCTAGCTACTGTGGAGATTGAGGCAAGAGGATCACTTGAGCCCACGACTTTCAGGTTGCTATGAGCTGTGATGCCCTATCCAGGGTGACAGAGTGCGACTCTATCTCAAAAAAAAAAAAAAAGTTGGGCTCAGCACCTATAGCTCAGCGACTAGGGCACCAGCCACATACACTGGAGCTGGCAGGTTCAAATCCAGCCCATGCCTCCCAAACAACAATGACAACTGCAACAAGAAAATAGCTGGGCATTGTGGTGGGCGCCTGTAGTCTCAGCTTCTTGGGAAGCTGACGCAAGAGAATCACTTAAGCCCAAGCGTTTGAGGTTGCTGTGAGCTGTGACACCATTGCACTCTACCGAGGGTGACAGCTTAACACTCTGTCTCAAAAAAAAAAATAAATTGTTTTATCTTTTTTTCTTTAACTGAGCACAGTACTACATTGGTAATTGGAAAAATTCTACCAAGAATCTTAACTTTTTCTAATAAAATAGGTCTTGTTGCCTCTAAGCCAGACCTGATCACCTTTCTGGAGCAAAGGAAAGAGCCCTGGAATATGAAGAGACATGAGATAGCAGCCAAACACTCAGGTAAGTGGGAGTAGGTTGAGCAGACGACACAGACGAGAGGGCCAAAGGCCTAGTCTCAGACCTTCCAATGTGGGTTTAGGAAGCTGTGCTCCAGTGGAAATGCTTTTGGAGAAGCCTGGATGTCTTTCTCTCGCTCTCACATAGGGGCGTCTTCTGTCTCATTCCCACTTTCTCTGAGGACTCTAATTCCCCTGTAGAGATCTTCCTTTAAGGTTGTAGTGGGAGCCAAAATCCTCTTGCTGGCTTATAGGTATTACATGATCTGAATACTCTTTCATTGGTTTTGGGGACACAGGAATGTCTGGGTATTTTTGTGGAAATCTATGTTAAAATATTTTTATAGGCTCGGCGCCTGTGGCTCAGTGGGCTAAGGCGCCAGCCACGTACACCTGAGCTGGTGGGTTCGAATCCAGCCTGAGCCAGCCAAACAACAATGACGGCTGCAACCAAAAAATGGCCGGGCGTTGTGGCGGGCGCCTGTAGTCCCAGCTACTTGGGAGGCAGAGGCAGGAGACTCGCTTGAGCCCAGGAATTGGAGGTTGCTGTGAGCTGTGATGCCACAGGACTCTACCCAGAGTGATAGCTTGAGGCTCTGTCTTAAAAAAAAAAAAAAATGCAAGTTGGCAACAGTGCCCCTGGCCTGGTATGTCCATGGGTGGCAGACTCAGAGAGAGCCCTCCAGGCTTCTTCCTGGTGCTGTGGCTTCAGGATTTCAGAACAGGAAGCCGTTCGGATGTTCCCCCTCCAGGTGTGGGAGGGCCCGGCGGCAACACCAGGCTGGAGAACACCAGGTGTATCTGTTGGTGAGTTCCGCAGGCGCCGGGAATTCAGAGTGAAGAAGCCTTGTCCCTTGGTTGCCTCGGTTCTGTGAGGGTCTGACGAGCAGCCCCATCTGGAACTGCTCCATGGTGTGACAGAAGCAGAGGGACTCGGAAGCAGAGGCGCTAGGTTGGAGGGTGGGCTGGGTGGGAGTAGAGGCAGCTTTAACATCTCCAGTGTCTGGTCCAAATCAGTGTAAACATAAAATTCTCTTTTTGCGTAATAAAATGCTTCTGATCATCTTGAAGTCCTCCAGTGACCTCTAGATTTGCGTACACAGGGTGTGTTAGGTGTGATCCTTCCTGCTCTGACTCCATCTCCATCTAAGGCCTTGCCACGCCCCCTGCACACACAGGTGCGGCTTCCTCCCTGGCTGGGTGGAGTCAGCAGCTTTGAGGACAGAAGAAAGCACAAGGACAAGCCCCTTCCCCCAGCAGCCGAGTCCATGTGGGGAGATAGACTCAGTGGAGGCAGCAATGAGGCCACCCCCGTGTTGCCTGCTGGCACCAGGCTGGGGCACACCAGGTGTCGTGGACCACCTGGGCTTCTCTCCTGCTTTCCTGGGCTCTTCCTACCTGACCCCTCCTCTCAGGGGAGACAGTCTCTCCCTTCTGCCCACTGCCCTGTTCTGCTGTTGTGGACTTACTCGTGTGCTGCCCTGTGGTTCCGCCATGTCCTGAGAGTGAGACTGGGCCGTGTCGTCCTCAGGTCTGTAGCACCTGCAGATGTGCATGCATCTGAAGTCATGTAGACGCCTAAGAAGAGGCTCCCCTGAAGAAGATGAATGCTGGCATTTACAAGCAATTTTTTTAATTTATAAAGAAAAGGGGGCAGCGCCTGTGGCTCAGTGGGTAGGGCGGCGGCCCCATATACTGAGGGTGGTGAGTCCAAGCCTGGCCCCGGCCAAACTGCAACAAAAAAATAGCTGGGCATTGTGGCAGACGCCAGTAGTCCCAGCTACTCGGGAGGCTGAGGCAAGAGAATCGTCTAAGCCCAGGAGTTGGAGGTTGCTGTGAGCTGTGATGCTACGGCACTCTACCCAGAGCGACATAGTGAGACTCTTGTCTCTTTAAAAAAACAAAACATGAAGGTTATGTTAAATAGTTCAATGAAAATATTTCAGATTGTATATGAAGTCTGCACATTGTGCCCCATGATTGCACCAATGTACACAATTATGATTTAATAAAAATTTTAAAAAAATAAATAAAAATAAAAAAACAAAACAAAACAAAAGGGTTGCCGCCCATAGCTTGGTGGTTAGGGCGCTGGCCACATACGTTGGGGCTGGCTGGTTCGAACCTGGCCTGGGCCTGCTAAACAATGACAACTATAACAAAAAAATAGCTGGGCGTTATGGTGGGTGCCTGTGGTCCCAGCTACTTGGGAGGCTGCGGCAAGAGGATCACTTGAACCCAAGAGTTTGAGGTTGCTGTGAGCTATGATGCCACAGCACTCTACCGAGGGCAACATACTGAAACTGTTTCGAAAAAAAATTTATAAAGAAAAGAAATTTATCTCTTAAAATTATAGAGGCTGATAAGGCCGTTGTTGAAGGGCCACATCTAGTGAGAGCCTTCTTGCTGGTGGAGACTCCCTGCAGCATCCTGAGCCCCTCAGGCCGTCAGTTGGCTAGAGATGGGAGTGGCTAGTAATTTGTAATTGTCAGAGATTTTCCAAAACTTAGAAGTGTAAGCTTTAGACTCCATACTTGAGGACATTGGTGATGTTTGATTCAAATTACATGAAACGAGGAGCGAGGCTTCACTGGACTTGCGTTACAGGGCTGTTCTCCGTGACAGGGCATGTGCACGGGGACACAGGACACGAGGGCTCGGTGTGCTTGCTGCACCTGTGCCAGTGCACATGTGCTGTGAACTCGGTCTGTGCTGCTCGTTCTGAAGGTTGGTTGGTTTGTTTGTTTTTAAGGTCTTGTGGTCTGATTCTTCAGTAACATCCATCACCAAATCTTCTTCTGAAGTGACTGAATTTATTTCCAAGGTAAGGTGATTAAGGGCTTGGGATAAGGTGATTAAGGCCTCATATAAAATTAAAAGACCTACATCCCCAGTGGTGGTCACACTGCTCCTTCACAGCACAGCCAGTGCAGCCCCGGGCCCCTTCTGAGAGAGCACGTGGCCGTGCATGTGAGACACTCGATGCCGGGGCGCAGCCTGAGATGAGGCAGGCAGACAGCTGTGCCAGCCACAAGTGACCAGTGCCCCTTCGGTTTGTTTTGTCACTCTTCAGCCCCTCCCCAGGTTTCCTTGGCAAGGCTGAGAGAGAGGTACCCTTGTGTGGCTGAGTGGGCAGAGACTTCACCTCATTCCACCATCATCATTCAGCAGGTCCCATTTGAATGAAAAGTTCCTTTACTAAATACATAGTTCTCTACATATGTGTGACTGTGTACACTCACATGTCTGCACACCCTTACAAGTGGCCGTGTACATGTCCCTACACATGGCCATGTACATATACATCTGTACACTTGGCCATGTACACATCTCTGCATATGTGCTTACTTGATTTTAAGCTTGCTGGCCTATGCTATAGCAGTGAGCCACTGCCTGAATCACACACCTGAATCATTGCCTTGGTTGATATGTTTAAGTGGCCCCAGAGCGAGTCTCACGTTTTCCTTTTGAAATCAAGGACAGTCTCCTATAGGGAACATGCAGGGGCCAGGCCCTGTCTTTACAGCTTAGACAGAAGATGTTTGATGATGCTAACTGTTCTGGCCTGCTAGGCCTTGGGAACACCACGTGCGTGCTGTGGGTTATTAATGCCCCTGGCAGTTTACTTTTTTCTCCATAAACGTTTAGACCACTAAACTTCCTCTCTTTCGTGTGATGCACCAGCCACCTAGAGCTTTGACCTTGCCTGGGTCTTTGTCTGGGTGACCCCACCACCAGTGTTTACACTGCTTGAGGTTCTGTGACCTTCCTTGGGGTCTGGTTTGTTGTCTTGCATTAATTTTGGAAAATTCTTGTCTGTTACCTCTTCACATGTTTTTTCTGCCCGTTTTCTTTTGAGACTCTGGTTTGTGTGTCTTAGGCCTCTGGTGCCGTCTACAGCTCTTCAGTGCCTTCTTGTTTTTCTCTTTTTACTCTGTGTTTTCAATGCCGATGATTTCTGCTGTCCTGTCTGCATGTCGGCGAATGCTTTTCCCCTCAGCGCTGCCCGGCTGCTGACAAGCCTGGAAGCTGCGCTGAATTCCTCAGGTCTGGCACCAGGATTTTACTGACCGACTTTTTCCTGGTTTCCCACTGGCCGTGTCTCCCAGTAGCGTCTCCTTGTCTTCATGCGTGTTGTCATCTTTCTAACTCGATCCTTTATAATCACTGTTATTTTTAAAAGTGGCTGTCGGATAGTTCCAGCATCTGGACCATTTCTGAGTCTGGTTCTAATGATTGCTTTGTCCCGGGACAATAGTTTTTCCCCCTTTACTTTTTTGTGTCCTGCAGATTTTGTTTTTTTATTTATTCTATTTATTTTTATGTCCTGCTGATTTTGATTGAATGTTAGACGTTATATCTGGAAGACTGTAACCCTCCAGTGCTTGTGCCTGGAAAGGGTGTGCCTCTTCCACAGGCTCTTAGCAGGACCCTCGAGTCAGTGTGGGCGGCTGAGGGGCTCGGGGATGTGCTGTTACCCCGGTTCCCCTCAGGCGCCTCCAGGGAAGGGGGCTGCTGGCTGAGCCCAGAGGGCATTCTCAGTGGTCTTGCTGATTCCAAGCTTCCAGCAGTCCTGTGTGCCTGTGGCACAGAGGGGTTTCTCTGCTCTCTCCGCCCCTTCCCGGGGAGTTGGACTTGTGACAGAAGCAAGGGGGTTGTCCTCCACTCTGCCAGTCCAGCCTCCACCTGGGCTGGACTTTTGAGCCTGGGCCTTCCCCCGAGGTGGGGAAGTACTGCCTCTGTTTTACTCCCCAGAAACTGGAGACTTTTGTATAGGCTCTAGGACCAGAAGCAGTTCATATGCGTTGGATTCAGAGAGGTGTCCAGGAAAACGTGCAGGGCTTTGCACCTGGCCCTCAGGGGCCACCATCATGTGGGCTCTCTCTGCTCTGCTCTTGAGGAAGAGGGTGCCTTCCCGTGTCCAGGGCTCCTGGCCTTTAGCAATGTGGCCTACTCAAGCCCACCTCTTCTGGCCCGGCAGTATGGTGAGCACCTCGTCTTCATGCCACCAGCAAGACTGTTGACAGGTCCTATCTCCTTGGAGGGTGGGTCCTGTTGGAAATGCAGTTCGTGTGGTGCCCTGGCTACACTCTGGCGGCTTCAAGGGGTTAAGAGTGTGCAGATTATTGAACTGTTCTGACGGTGTGGTGGGCACAGTGCCCTTGTGTGGCTTCCACATCTTCAGTACGTGTAGGACCCCGGAATAGCTACTAGAATGATATAAATTACATCAGAGCCACAGTTGTCACTGTCAAATGCCTCCCCAAGGTTTTCTTAAATAGAGGAATTCTGCTTATATAAAGTGGCTTTGACATGTGTCTTCACTATTTCTTCTCTTTCAGTTGTCTCAGCTCCACCCTGAAGAGAATTTGGAGAAGCTCATTCCTTGCTTAGCAGGTCCAGATTCGTTTTATGTGGAGCGAAATCACATGGGTCTGGAATCAGGCCTGAGGTCAGGCTCCTCCCTGGGCCGGGGGGCTGCGTACTCCAGGCCACCTGTGGTGCAGGCAGAGGTGGCGGGTCCCATAGTTGACTGTCTTGGTTCTCTGGGCGGACTGTAGCCAATGTGGTTTGGGTCTCTGCTTTGTGTTCAGGGATTTTCATCAGTTAATAGAGAATTTAAAAGATTTTGATAATCTAGGGATGGTTTTGAAGGTAATGGGAAAGGAAATTCAAAGAATATGGCATCATTTAATGTAATTTTGAAAGTCTTTCATGATAATACTGAATTGAGACCGTTCCAGGATAACTAGTGCTTGATGAACATCTCCCGAGAACCTTCAGTGTGGTGTCTTGGCCCGTGATGCCCACAGCAACACGGCACACTGGGTCTGCAAATAAAGGGCAGGGATGGGTCACTGTGGAAGCCAGATGAACCATAAAAAGAGTTAGAATTAGGCGAGCAGGGAGGTTGGGGCAGAAGGATTACTCTGGGAGGCTGAGGCAGAAGGATTGCTTGAGGTCAGCCTGGGCAAAAGCAAAATCCCATCTCTCCTAAAAATAGAAAAACTAGCCTGGTGTGGTGGCAGCCATCTGTAGGCCTAGCTACTTGGGAGGCTGAAGCAGGAGGATCTCTTGAGCCCAGGAGTTTGAGGTTGCTGTGGGCTGGGAAGCCATATTGTACACTAGCTGAGGCAGCAGAGCAAAAGTCTGTCTCAAAAAAAAACCCGAAAGGAACTGGATTAAGGCACAGCAGGGAGAATGTTAAGCTGCAGCACTTCTAATTTCTTTAATTTCTGATGTATTCTTCTCTTGATTGACAGTTGTATTTTCTCCCCAATGGCTTCGGCTAATGCCGTCTTAATGCCAACGATAGTGTCTGCTTGCATTTCAGGTATTTGGCTTCATTACCTTCTCATGTATTAAAAAATGACCATGTTAAGAAGTTTTTCAGCACTTCATCTCCTACCCAACAGCTTCAAAGTCCAAGTGAGTTTATAAAATAGGATTAAATGAAAATAAAAATATCTTTATTGTCTTGAAATGCTTATAATATTTATTTTCAAATTTATAGGTCCTGGCAACCCTTCCCTGTCTAAAGTAGGTACCGTGATGGGCGTGCCTGGAAGGTAAGACATATATACAGCCAGCACACTCCAGATAGGCACTTTATAAAGCTTTATTTTTAGTTATGAAGAAATTACATCCCTAGAGTTAAGTCATTTTCAAGTCCATCCTTGGATAATACAGAGAGAAAGGAATTGGGTAGAGATAAGCCAATTTACCATTCCCCCAAAAGGGCTTTCTGAGTCCTAGGACTGGTTCCCAGGGACACTCACTGCAAATTCCGGGAGGTAGAAAACCAGAATTTCTGAAAAGCCTCTTTCACAAGCCCCAGGTCTTCACATGCTCAGGACTGTGCTCCTGGGCGGCAGGGTGCTCTGCCAGTGCTCAGCCTGCCAGGACTGTGGCAGCACTCCAGTGAGAAACAGGTTTCCAGTCGGGACAGCTGACATTAAAATGGGCTGTCCTATGACCACAGAGGTCTTCAGGGAAAGACATGCTGCTGCCGTCACAGAACAGATAGTTGTGTATAGAGTGCTGGTCGGGTGGCGAGGTCTTGGCAGGTGCTGACTTTCATGCCCCCACACCTGCTGTGTAGTTAGCTGTCAGTGAAGTATGTTGGGTTTCCTGTGCGAGGTGGAGAAAGCAAGACAGAGCATGGGACTCTGCTGGTGCTTTCTGAGCTCAGTATTCTAAAAGTAATTTGAATATTAGAAATTTAGTAGTTGGTTTTTATTTCTGATGTATTAATATCGTCCCATGATTGGGCAGTGCCTGTGGCTCAGTGAGTGGGAAACCAGCCCCATATGCCACGGGTGGCAGGTTTGAGCCCGGCCCCAGCCAAACTGCAACAACAAAATAGCCGGGCATTGTGGTGGGCGCCTGTGGTCCCGGCTACTCGGGAGGCTAAGGCAGGAGAGTCACCTAGGCCCAGGAGCTAGAGGTTGCTGTGAGCTGTGATGCTACAGCACTCTACAGAGGGCAACAAAGTGAGACTCTGTCTCTTTAAAAAATATACGTACATATATCATCCTGTGATTTAGAAGTGAAAAACAGAAGAGTCCAGGCACGGTGGCTCACGCCTGTAATCCACTCTGGAAGGCTCAGATGGGTGGATTGCCTGACCTCAGGAGTTCGAAACCAGCTGGAGCAAGAGCAAGACCCCTTCTCTACTAAAAATAAAAAAAACTAGCCAGGTGTCATGGTGGGCACCTGCAAACCCAGCTACTTGGGAGGCTGAGGCAGGAAGATCCCTTGAGCTCAGGACTCTGAGGTTGCTGTGAGCTAGGCTGAGGCCACAGTGATCAAACCTGGGTGACAGAGCAAGAGTCTAAAAAAAATGTTAACAGGAGAAACCAAGCAGCTTACCAGAGTCCTGGTGGTGACAGATATGTACACACATGGTGCACACATTATGCCTGTGGGTGTGCACATCACACATGCACAGCTGTGCATAGGCACTTGCAGAGATCACAGCTGGAGGAAGGAGGCTGTGACAGGAGGGGGAGTGGGAGGGCGGAGCCCTGTGTGTCTGGAGCTCAGAGTGGCTGCGCTGGAGGCCTACAGGCCTCTTGACAGGGCTGTGGTGGAGCCTGTGGTTTTGAAAACCACAGTCTTTCTGTTGCGCCTGCCCCGTCCCACAGGCCTGTGTGTGGCGTGGCCGGCATCCCATCCTCGCAGAGTGGAGCCCAGCACCATGTGCCGCACCCTGCCGGCTCGGCCCCCACCTTGCCCCACTGCTCCCACACGGGTGGCACGGGCTCGGCACTGGCCTACCGGACCCAGATGGACGCCTCGCCTGCCATCCTAATGCCTTCCAGTCTGCAGGCCCCTCAGACCCAGGAGCAGAATGGAATCTTAGATTGGCTGAGGAAACTGCGTTTGCACAAGTACTACCCTGTCTTTAAGCAGCTCACTATGGAGAAGGTGTGTTGGTTTCTTAACAAGCCGTACAGAATTTGGCAGTTTTCTCAAGTCATATTTCTTCTGACCCTCATTCGTGGAGGAACTGAGTTGGGTTTCAAAAAAACGGGAAGTCAGGGTGGACAGGGCATGTGGCTTGGTCATACAGGGGGTTGTGGACTTTGTTTTTTTTTGTAGAGACAGAGTCTCACTCTATCACCCTCGGTAGAGTGCCGTGGAGTCACAGGTCACAGCAACCTCCAGCTCCTGGGCTTAGGCGATTCTCTTGCCTCAGCCTCCCGAGTAGCTGGGACTACAGGCACCTACCACAATGCCCGGCTAATTTTTGATGCAGTTCGCCAGGGCCGGGTTTGAACCCGCCACCCTTGGTATATGGGGCCGGCATCCTACTCGCTGAGCCACAGGAACCGCCCAGGTTGTGGACTTTGTGAAGGCACTGTGGTTGCAGCCAATGTGGGAACAGGACTTTCTGTAAATATACAGCTTTCCTAGACCAGACACTCTGTGCTATGAGGGACACGGAGCCCAGCTGGAGATAGGAACGGTGTGCTCCGGGCCACACTCCCTTCCTAAACGGCCTTTGCTATAGCTTATGTGTATCCTGAGGCTCAGCAAGGCCGGTTCTACATGGGCCCACAAACACTGGCCCACTCAAGTGGCACTGATGGTCTGGCTAGATTAAGGGTCGTGTCTAGAGGAATGGATGGATCTCACATCTCTCAAGCTGTCCTACTTAAAAATCATTTTTTATAATAGAGAATTTTGATGAGAAACATTCTTTTCATTTAAAAAAAAATTCTGCGCCTGTAGCTAAACGGGCTAAGGCGCCACCCATGTACACCTGAGCTAGCGGGTTCGAATCCAGCCCGGGCCCGCCAAACAACAATGACGGTTGCAACCAAGAAATGCCTGGGCGTTGTGGCGGGTGCCTGTAGTCCCAGCTACTTGGGAGGCAGAGGCAGGAGACTCGCTTGAGCCCAGGAATTGGAGATTGCTGTGAGCTGTGATGCCGTGGCACTCTACCAAGGGTGACAGCTTAAGGCTCTGTCTCAAAAAAATAAAAAAATAAAAAAAATAAAAAAAATTCTGAGGGGCGGCGCCTGTGGCTCATCGAGTAGGGCACCAGCCCCATATACCGAAGTTGGCGGGTTCAAACCCAGACTCAGCCAAACTGCAAAACAGAAAAATAGCCAGGTGTTGTGGTGGGTGCCTATAGTCCCAACTACTCGGGAGGCTGAGGCAAGAGAATTGCCTAAGCCCAGGAGTTGGAGGTTGCTGTGAGCTGTGTGACTCCATGGCACTCTACCGAGGGCGATAAAGTGAGACTCTTTGTCTCTACAAAAAAATAAAAAAAATTCTGAAATTTAAGTCTTATTGTCACTAATAAAACTAATTAAACTTACAGGAGGCATTTGAACTCTGAGCCCCTGCTGGTCAAAATGACTTAGTGGTTATTATCTATGTAAAAATTTGGTTTGTTAAAAAATCTGCAACCGGCTCGGCGCCTGTGGCTCAACGGGCTAAGGCGTCAGCCATGTATACCTGAGCTGGTGGGTTCGAATCCAGCCCAGGCCCGCCAAACAACAGTGACGGCTGCAACCAAAAAATGGCCGGGCGTTGTGGCGGGCGCCTGTGGTCCCAGCTGCTTGGGAGGCGGAGGCAGGAGACTCGCTTGAGCCCAGGAATTGGAGGTTGCTGTGAGCTGTGATGCCACGGCACTCTATCCAGGGTGACAGCTTGAGGCTCT